>RJWK010009934.1:0-44555 GCA_004363435.1 Platanista minor
TGTCATTTAAAGCTTGTGTTTCCTTATTAATTTTCTGTCTGGATGATCTGTCCATTGGTGTAAGTAAGGTGTTAAAATCCCCCACTATTATTGTGTTATTCTCAATTACCTCTTTTATAGCTGTTAGCATTTGCATTATATATTGAGGTGCTCCTATGTTGGGTGCATAAATATTTACAATTGTTATATCTTCTTCTTGGATTGATCCCTTGATCATTATGTAGTGTCCCTCCTTGTCTCTTGTAACATTCTTTTTTTTTAAAATTTATTTTTGCAGTACGCGGGCCTCTCACTGTTGTGGCCTCTCCTGTTGAGGAGCACAGGCTCAGGACACGCAGGCTATGGACATGCAGGCTCAGTGGCCATGGCTCGCGGACCTAGCCGCTCCGCGGAATGTGGGATCTTCCCAGACCAGGGCACAAACCCGCCTCCCCTGCATCGGCAGGCAGACTCTCAACCACTGCGCCACCAGCGAAGCCCCCATTCTTTATTTTAAAGTCTATTTTGTCTCATATGAGAATTGCCCATCCAGCTTTGTTTTGATTTCCATTTGCGTGGAATATCTTTTTCCGTCCCCCCGCCACTTTCAGTCTGTACATGTCCCTAGGTCTGAAGTGGGTCTCTTGTAGACAGTATATATATGGGTCTTGTTTTTGTATCCATTCAGTGAGCCTGTGTCTTTTGGTTGGAGCATTTAATCCATTCACATTTTAGGTAATTATCAATATGTATGTTTCTGTTACTATTTCCTTAATTATTTTGGGTTTGTTTTTGCAGGTCCTTTTCTTCTCTTGTGTTTCCCACTTAGAGTAGTTCCTTTAGCATTTGTTGTAGAGCTGGTTTGGTGGTGCTGAATCTCTTAGCTTTTGCTTGTCTGTAAAGCTTTTGATTTCTCTGTCAAATCTGAATGAGGTCCTTGCCAGGCAGAGTAATCTTTGTTGTAGATTCTTCCCTTTCATCACTTTAAATATACTGTGCCACTCCCTTCTGGCCTGTAGAGTTTCTGCTAAGAAATCAGCTGTTAACCTTATGGGAGTTCCCTTGTATATTATTTGTTGTTTTTCCTTTGTTGCTTTCAATAATTTTTCTTTGTCTTTAATTTTTGTCCATTTGATTACCATGTGTTTTTGCGTGTTTCTCCTTGGGTTTATCCTGCCTGGGACTCTGTGTGCTTCCTGGACTTGGGTGGCGATTTCCTTTCCCATGTTAAGGACGTTTTCAACTATAATCTCTTCAAATATTTTCTCGGGTCCTTCCTCTCTTTCTTCTCTCTCTCTCTTCTCTTTCATGTGAATGTTGGTGCGTTTAATGTTTTTCCAGAGGTCTCTTAGGCTTGCTTCATTTCTTTTCATTCTTTTTTCTTTATTCTGTTCTGCAGCAGTGGATTCTGCCATTCTGTCTTCCAGTTCACTTATCTGTTCTTCTGCTCAGTTATTCTGCTATTGATTCCTTCTAGTGTATTTTTCATCTCAGTTATTGTATTGTTCATCTCTACTTGTTTGTTCTTTAATTCTTCTAGGTGTTTGTTCTTTAATTCTTCTAGGTCTTTATTAAACATTTCTTGCATCTTCTTGATCTTTGCCTCCTTTCTTTTTCCAAAGTCCTGGATCATCTTCACTCTCATTATTCTGAATTCTTTTTCTGGAAGGTTGCCTATCTCCACTCATTTAGTTGTTTTTCTGGGGTTCTGGCTTGTTCCTCATTTGGTACATAGTCCTCTCCCTCTTCAATTTGTCTATCTTTCTCTCAGTGTGGTTTTCATTCCACAGGCTTCAGGACTGTAGTTCTTCTTGCTTCTGCTGTCTGCCCTCTCTCCCCTCTGAATTCTTGATCTAAATTTATATATGTGATAAACTTCATGTCCTGCTCGTACCTCTGACTCAAATTAACATGTACTTTCACCTCCTTCTTTTTCAGTGTTCTGTCATCTTAAATAGAAAGTCCAACTTGCCTGCATCCATGCAAGAAACCTCAGAGCCAAATCAACTTTTCTTTCTCTCCCATTTTCACACCTAATCAGTGAACAAATTCTGTGGATTCTTCATAAACGAACAGAGTGTTGATTACAACTTTCTAGTCCTTCCAACTAGATTAATGCCCTAATCTTAACCCATCATCATCTTGTAACTGGTAATTTGCATCAACTCCCTGATATATGTTAGGGCCTCAGACTCAGATTCAGTGAACATCCCTGAATCATCTACTGTAACTCATCATTGGGCTGGGTATTTCCACATATTTATCTCGCTTCATTCTCATGAAATTCTGTTATTATTGTTCCTGTTGGCAGGTGGAGAATTACTTCAGTAAGATTACACAATCACTGAATAGCAAAGCCAGGATTTCAATCCCAATCTTATAACTCAGAATTGAGCTGTCTCAGGTTTCCCACCTTGAATCGATTCTTCACCCTGCTGCTATTATCATCTTCCTTGGACACAGGTTAGGTCATAGTACTCCCTGCTCAAAAACTAAAATAATTCTCTAATCTCTATAGCAGTGTTTCTAAAATTTTAAATTATGTACTCTATCAATAAAAAAATTTGACTATGCATCCAATGTACATAGACATGCATTTATTTATGAAACATTTGCATTCACTAAGTATACTAGTATATATTATATATGTACAGAAATATGAATTTAAAGGGAGAGAGAATAAAATACAAATAGAAGTTACAGTATATTTTTTCATGCCCCTGTGAATTTTTAACCTTCTCAGGGAATTTCATTGCACTTCAGACACCACTGAATTCAAGTTTAAGGACCTCTGGCCTCAACCCAAATTTTTGAGCTTACCTTTCAGAAATTTCCTTTCAGTCCTCTCTACCTAAGCCTCACTGCTTTACTCACAGTTTCTTATAAATACAGTGCACTTTCATGTCTCTTTTTCTTTGCTCCAGTTGTTTCATCAGCAAGAAGTAAGCATTATCCTTTTTTGCCAGCAGAAAACTATTCTGTTAGACTAAGCAAAAAAATTCTATCTCCTTCATCAAAAGACCCTAGTCAAAACCAATCAGTCCTTGAGCACATGGCTTGTATCTCCATCATGACATTTATTTTATTCTGCTGTTTACTCTGTTTTTTAAAGTTGTGTACTTCTCTTTCTTATTCAATATAGTGACATCTTTGAATACAGTAATTATGTCACATTCATTTCTGCATTTCTCATAAGGTGTACTATATTTAATTAAATAGTACATTTGTAATAAACATTTGTGAACTGAATAAGAGAATGTTGGCTTTTGTGAATTCAAAGAATATCCTACATGTAAAAAAGTCAAAGTAGAATCATTACAGAGAGCAGACAGAGAGAAGGAACCAAGAAAAGAGCTGAGGAGATTGGTTCAAGGTGGCAGAGTAGAAGGACTTGCTCTCACTCCCTCTGGTGAGAGCACTGGAATCACAACTAACTGCTGAACGGTCATTGACAGGAAGACACTGGAACTCACCAGAAAAGATACCCCACATCTAAAGACAAAGGAGAAGCCACAATGAGATGGTAGGAGGGGTGCAATCACAGTAAAATCAAATCCCATAACTGCTGGGTGGGTGGCTCACAAACTGGAGCACACGTATACCACAGAAGTCCAACCACTGGAGTGAAGGTTCTGAGCCCACGTCAGGCTTCCCAACCTTGGGGTCTGGCAATGGGAGGAGGAATTCCTAGAGAATCAGACTTTGAAGGCTAATGGGATTTGATTGCAGGACTTCAACAGGACTGGGGGAAACAGAGACTCCACTCTTGGAGGGCACACTCAAAGTAGTGTGCTCATTGGGACTCAGGGGAAGGAGCAGTGACCCCTTAGGAGACTGAATAAGACCTACCTGCTAGTGTTGGAGGGTCTCCTGCAGAGGTGGGGGGTGGATGTGGCTCACCATGGGGACAAGGACACTGGCAGCAGAGGTTCTGGGAAGTACTCCTTGGTGTGAGCCCTCCCAGAGTCTGCCATTAGCCCCACCAAAGAGCCCGGGTAGGCTCCAGTGTTGGGTCGCCTAAGACCAAAAAACCAGCAGGGAGGGAACCCAGCCCCACCCATCAGCAGACAAGTGGATTAAAGTTTTACTGAGCTCTGCCCACCAGAGCAACACCCAGCTCTCCCACCACTAGTTCCTCCCATCAGGAAGCTTGCACAAGCATTGTAGATAGCCTCATCCACCAGAGGGCAGACAGCAGAAGCAAGAAGAACTACAATCCTGCAGCCTGTGGAACAAAAACCACATTCACAGAAAGATAGACAAGATGAAAAGGGAGAGTTGAAACTGTGATTAAAAATCTTTCACCAGGGCGTTCCTGGTGGCGCAGTGGTTGAGAGTCCGCCTGCCTATGCAGGGGACGCGGGTTCGTGCCTTGGTCCGGGAAGATCCCACATGCTGTATAGCGGCTGGGTCCATGAGCCATGGCCACTGAGCCTGCGCGTCCAGAGCCTGTGCTCCACAATGGGAGAGGCCACAACTGTGAGAGGCCCGAGTACCGCCAAAAAAGAGAAGAAAAAAAAACCTTCCACCAAACAAAAGTCAAGGACCAGATAGCTTCACAGGTGAATTCTATGAAACATTTAGAAAAGAGCTAACATCCATCCTTCTCAGACTCTTCCAAAAAATTGCAGAGGAAGGAATACTCTGTAACTCATTTTTTGAGGCCACCATCACCCTGATACCAAAACCAGACAAAGATACTCCAAAAAAAGAAAATTACGGACCAATATCACTGATGAATATAGATGCAAAGATCTTCAACAAAATACTAGCAAACAGAATCCAACAACACATTAAAAGGATCATACACCATGATTCAAGTGAGATTTATCCCAGGGATGCACGGATTCTTCAGTATATGCCAATCAATCAATCTGATACAGCATATTAACAAATTGAAGAAAAAAAACCATATGATCACCTCAATAGATGCAGAAAAAGCTTTTGACAAAATTCAACATGCATTTTTGATAAAAACTCTCCAGAAAGTGGGCAGAGAGGGAACCTACCTCAATGTAATAAAGGGCATATATGACAAACCCACAGAAAACATCATTCTCAATGGTGAAAAACTGAAAGCATTTCCTCTAAGATCAGGAACCAGACAAGGATGTCCACTCTCACCACTATTATTCAACATAGTTTTGGAAGTCCTAGCCATGGAAATCAGAGGAGAAATAGAAATAAAAGGAATACACATTGGAAAAGAAGAAGTAAAACTATCAGTGTTTGCAGATGACATGACACTACACAGAGAATCCTAAAGGTGCTACCGGAAAACTATTAGAGCTAATCAATGAATTTGGTAGTGTTGCAGGATACAAAATTAATGCACAGAAATCTCTTTCATTCCTATACACTAATGATGAAAAATCTGAAAGAGAATTTAAGGAAACACTCACTCCCATTTGTCATTGCAACAAAAAGAATAAAATACCTAGGAATAAACCTACCTAAAGAGGTAAAAGACCTGTACTCAGAAAACTATAAGACACTGATGAAAGAAATCAATCATGACACAGATGGAGAGTTATACCGTGTTCTTGGATTGGAAGAATCAACATTGTGAAAGTGACTATACTACCCATAGCAATCTACAGATTCAATGCAATCCCTATCAAATTACCAATGGCATTTTTTATAGAACTCGAACAAAAAAAATCTTAAAATTTGTATGGAGACACAAAAGACCCCAAATAGCCTAAGCAGTCTTGTGGGAAAAAATACGGAGCTGGAGGAATCAGACTCCCTGACTTCAGACTATACTACAAAACTACAGTAATCAAGACAGTATGGTACTAGCAAAAAAAACAGAATATAGATCAATGGAACATGATAGAAAGCCCAGAGATAAACCCATGCACCTATGTTCAACTAATCTATGACAGAGGAGGCAAGGATATACAATGGAGAAAAGACAGTGTCCTCAATAAGTGGTGCTGAGAAAAGTGGACAGCTACATGTAAAAGAATGAAATTAGAACACTCCCTAAGACCACACTCAAAAATAAACTCAGAATGGATTAAAGACCTAACTGTAAGACTGGACCCTATAAAACTGTTAGAGGAAAACATAGGGAGAACACTCTTTGACATAAATCACAGCAAGATCTTTTTTGACCCACCTCCTAGAGCAATGGAAATAAAAACCAAAATAAACCAATGGGACATAATGAAACTTAAAAGCTTGTGCAAAGCAAAGGAAACTACAAACAGGACAAGAAGACAACTCTCAGAATGGGAGAAAATATTTGCAAACAAATCATCAGACAAAGGATTAATCTCCAAAATATATAAACAGCTCATGCAGCTCAGTATTAAAAAAAAAAAAAAACCCAATCCAAAAATGGGCAGAAAACCTAAATAGACATTTCTCCAAAGAAGACATACAGATGGCCAAGAAGCACATGAAAAGCTGCTCAACATCACTAATTATTAGAGAAATGCAAATCAAAACTACATTGAGGTATCACCTCACACCAGTTAGAATGGGCATCATCAGAAAATCTACAAACAACAAATGCTGGAGAGGGTGTGGAAGAAAAAGGAACCCTCTTGCACTGTTGGTGGGAATGTAAATTGATACAGCCACTATGGAGAACAGTATGGAGGTTACTTAAAAAACTAAAAATAGAATTACCGTATGACCCAGCAATCCTACTACTAGGCATATACCCAGAGAAAACCATAATTCAAAAAGATGCATGCACCCCAGTGTTCATTGCAGCACTATTTACAATAGCCAGGTCATGGAAGCAACCTAAATGCCCATGGACAGACAATTGGATAAAGAAGATGTGGTACATATGTACAATGGAATATTACTCAGCCATAAAAAGGAATGAAATTGGGTCATTTGTAGAGACGTGGGTGGATCTAGAGACTCATACAGAGTGAAGTAAGTCAGAAAGGGAAAAACAAATATCGTGTATTAACGCATATATGTAGAATCTAGAAAAATGGTACAGATGAACCGGTTTGCAGGGCAGAAGTAGAGACACAGATGTAGAGAACTAGTGTATGGACACCAAGGGGGGAAAGTGGCACGGTGGGGGGGAGGGAGAGTTGGTGTGATGAATTGGGAGTTGGGATTGACATGTATACACTAATATGTATAAAATGGATAACTAATAACAACCTGCTCTATAAAAAATAAAATAAAATTCAAAAAAAAAGTTGAAATAGAAACTATCCCATTTTCTTTGTTGTGATGAATATTTTCTGCCAGGCAATGACATGTGGACAGTGGACCATTTTCATGAAAACTTAAAGCTGAATAAGGCACACTTAAGGTTCATCATAATAGGAAAGTTGCTACTCTTTCAACATAGTTCCAAACTCTTGAACATTAGTTGCATTGAGCAACAACTGAAAGCATGTGAACTCTTCTCTATTTCTTTCCTTTCTGCCTATTTAATATTCTCATTGGCAAACGGAGAAGAAAGTTTGAACTGGAAAGAAACTTAACGAGCATGTGAATCAACTCCTTCACTTCACAGAAGTGGAAACTGAGGCTCACAGGCTTTAAATGACTGCCCAAACGTCTGCTTCCAGTTCATGCTGAGCTAGGACTGGAACCTGGTTTCTAGTCTTAGTCGTGTCCATTCTCTGGGTCAACACTGCCTCTATTGGTAGCTTTCAGTTCTGTGCATCATTAAACTGTGACACAACTTGTGGGAACTAACTGAAAGAAGTGTGGATTGTCCTACACCTTCTCAAACTAGGATTTATATGTACCTTCCAGAAGTCCCTGGAGCCACAGCCTAAAAGTCTTACATTTTCCTGGGAGTGTAAGTTTTCCTCAAAAAATTATTTTGGGAGAAGAAAACTATTATTTTCATATTATAACAAACACTAATTTAGAATAATTACTATGATAAATCTAAAGCAATTTTGTACTTGCAGAATCCTGTACCCCTGGATGTGCCGACATTCACACCCTCTTTGCAGTAAAGAAATTTTGGTGGAAAATCTGAGAAGTACTGAGCTAGGTTATACCTTTGTTATAAAGGACATCTGTGGTTTACCTTTCTGGGAAGAAAGCATAAATTAAAGCTAAAAATAATTTACCTTTACTTTTTTTAACCTCTTCTACAATCTGACTTTCATCCCAACCATTGTACAGATATAGCTCTGTATGTGGCTTATTGCTAAATCCAATGGAAACTTTTCTTCTTTTTTCTTTTTCCTCCCTCCTTCCCTCCCTCCCTCCCTCCCTCCCTCCCTGCCTCCCTCCCTCCCTCCCTGCCTCCCTCCATCTCTCTCTCCCTTCCTTCCTTTCTTCCTTCCTTCTTATGAATAGAGGGCTTTTATTGCATTTTAAAAAATTAAAAATTTTTTGGGACTTCCCTGGTGGTCTAGTGGTTAAGAATCCATCTAGCAGTGCAGAGGACGCTGGTACGATCCCTGGTTGGGGAACTAAGATCCAACATGTCGTGGGGCAACTAAGCCAGCATGCCTCACCTACTGAGCCCACATGCTCTGGAGCCCGTGTGCTACAACTAGAGAGCCTGCACGCCACAACTAATGAGCCCATGCGCTCTGGAGCCTGCACGCCACAACTAGAGAGTAACCCACACACCTCAACGAAAGATCCCGCATGCCGCAAGTAAGACCCGATGCAGCCAATAAATAAATAAATAAATTTTAAAAATTAAAAAAATTTTCATAACAGTTTTATTGAGATATAATTCACATACCACACAATTCACCCATTTAAAGTATATAATTCCATGACTGTCTATATCTTTATAAAATTGATTCTTTTTTTTTTTTTATTTTTTTGCCGTACGCGGGCCTCTCACTGTTGTGGCCTCTCCCGTTGCGGAGCACAGGCTCCAGACGTGCAGGCTCAGCAGCCATGGCTCACGGGCCCAGCCGCTCCGTGGCATGTGGGATCTTCCCAGACCGGGGCACGAACCTGTGTCCCCTGCATTGGCAGGCGGACTCTCAACCACTGCGCCACCAGGGAAGCCCTAAAATTGATTCTTTATTGAGATATAACTGACATATAACATTGTGTAAGTTTAAAGTATACATGTTGATTTGATACAGTTATATATTGAAATATGATTATCACTGTAGCTTAAGCTAACACCTCTATCATGTTCCATAATCAGCATTTCTTTTTCGTGGTGAGAACATTTAAGATCTAGTCTCCTAGCAACTTTGAAATATATAAGACATTATTGTTTACAATAATCACTATGCTGTGCACTAAAATATCATAGATGGGGTTTTAGGAATCATCTCACATCTTCTTGTTTCTACAGCTGGATAACTCTTAAATCTTCATCAACCTGCTAAACTGTTCCTTTTTCAGAGACAAAGATACCGTTACAAAAGTTGAGAGTCTGATTTAATGGTCTTCATTCTCGCAGTACATGTGGCAAAGAGAGAACATCTCAATCCTTACTTTCTTGACCTCCCCACGGCATTTGACACTGCCGACTGCCTTTCCTTCCTGAAAATGTCTTTTCTTCCTTTGGTTTCATAGGCTTCACTTTCTTGCTTAGTCTCCAGCTGCTCTGGACAAAGACTCTTCCTGCCTTTTTTTTTCAAGGTGATTTTTCTTTTCTCTTCTCTTGAGCTGTAGATTCACATACACCACTGACCTCTGCACAATTCCTGTTAGAACTTAGAAAGACACTTCAACCTCAACAAATTGACCCCATTCTTCTGTTCCCCACCCTCACTACCATGCCTCCTGGTTCTCTGGACTATTTTTATCACCCTGGCCCTAATTTACTATTTCTCCTGTGGTTCCTGTTTTGTGGTGTAAATAACCACTGACCAGCCAGCTACCTGAGCATCTTTCTTCATTTTTCCTTTTTCCTCACCTTCCTCATTCATTCCATCACCATGAGCTACCTCGTAAATATTTTCCAAAGCCATTCACCAAAACCACAGTGACTACCACCCAAGTCTAGATCACTATTATGTCTCACCTTGTTCTCTCCAACAACCTCTTCATTTATTTCACAGTCCCAGGTCTTGCTCTTCTCATAAATACAGGTTGGGAAGAAGAAAACTTTCCAGGAACTGTTAGAAATGTAATAAAACTGTCAAACTTGGTAAGTCATATTCTACTCTTTTGTGACAGTTTCTAAAAACATAGCTTAAGAAAACTCCTGGTAGACCATACAAAGAAAAAATAAGCATTTGATAGGCCAACTGATAATGACACTTCAATTATACCACCCTGTGGAGACTGACCAAATCCAAGTAATCTATGCCTCAAATAAAATTTTAAGCACACTATATCTATTTACAATTTTACTCTGCCTTCTGAAGCCAGACAGACTCTTCCTAACATGCAAACTAGGTCCCGTCCCCTGCTCCATACCCTTCAGTGGCTCCCTGTTGCCGTCTGGGTAAATTCAGAACACGTTAATTTGGTTTCTAACCCTGATCTGGACTTCATTTACTTCTCTATTTTCATGACCCCTTCGCACTGTAGCCAGGTCTAATGCCTTTCAGTTTCCCAAATTCATCATGCTCCTTGCCTCCCTCTGCATTTCCTTTTCCAAATTTGATTGGCTAAAGCAGTGCTGTGCTGGTGAATGTTTACCAATCGCCTGTCTGGGGTGAGAAAGAGGGACAGCCCTGATTTGCAACATTTGACAATTTCCATGATGAAAATGTGCTCACTGTGGCTGATTTCAAGCTACCCATGTCATGTCACTGAAAATGAAATTGGAGAGAGACATACACAATTAGCTCCAGCAAGCAGGTATGAGCCTGCTTCAGCACACCCCTGGATTAGATCTTACAAATCCTTCAGATTCTAGCTTAGCTGTCCCTTTTGCTGAGAATGCTTTCTTGATCATGTCATATGCTTCCAGTGCAGCCTGTTAATAGCCTGTTTCTACACTTATCATGTAACATTGCAATTTCCTGTGCACCTCTCTGACTCTACTGCTAGAGTATAAGCTCCATAGGGGCAGAGGTCGTGTCTTATTCACCATCGTCTCTCCAGAGTCTTCCAGAGTGCTCAAAACATAGTAGTTCTTAAATAAATGTTTGTTAAATGAGTGAATGTCTAAAAACCAATAATAATAACAATATCAAGTGCTCGCTTTATGCCAGACACTATCCTAACTGATTTGTATGCATTACCTCATTTAATATTCCTCAAAATCCTGTGGCAGAACGTTTCATTACCACCATTTTACAGCTGAGAAAGATTGATGCTTAGAGCAGCTAAAGCTCAAATTCACACAGTCAGAAACTAGTGGAGCCATATATAAATTCACATAGTGTGACTCTACCTTGAACACTTATCTACTACGTTATTCTGACTTATTCTTATTCCAAGTTGAATAAAACTAGCATTTTTACATAGTTGATCTTTGTGAAGAACGTTCAAGATCTAAGTCACTTTTGGTTGGGGCTTCTACAGAGGTCCAGACTCTCTCAAACACTGTCACTGACATTGTAAATTAGTGCAAACTTAACGGTCAACAGTTGGAATTATGGCCTCTTAAAGTAGTCATTTGCTTTTAATCAATTCGAGTTTTCAGAAAATAATCAGAAACATGGACAACATTTTGTGGCCAAAGTATTTATTCCTAGTGGTTTTAAAACTAACCTTTTTGCTTTAGAATAGTTTTAGATTTACAGAAAAATTGCAAGAAATAATACATAGAATTTCTATATATTGCACACACAGTTTCCCCTATCATTAATATCTCACCATCTTATGGAATATTTGTCACAATGAATGAACCAATATTGATATTTTTTTTGCTTCTTTTTAATTTTAAAAATATTTATTTATTTATTTTGGGGTGCATGAGGTCTTAGTTGCAGCATGCAGAGTCTTTTGTTGCAGCGCACAGGCTTCTCTCTAGTGGTGGCTCAGTAGGCTCAGTAGTTGCACGGAGGCTTAGTTGTCCTGCGGCGTGTGGGATCTTAGTTCCCCGACCAGGGGTCAAACCCACGTCCCCAGCATTAGAAGGCAGATTCTTAAATACTGGGCCACCAGGGAAGTCCAAAACTTTGGCTTTTTTTTTTTCTTAATGTCTTTTTTGGAGTATAATTGCTTTACAATGGTGTTAGCTTCTGCTTTATAACAAAGTGAATCAGCTATACATATGCATATATCCTCATATCTCTTCCATCTTGCTTCTCCCTCCCACCCTCCCTATCCCACCCCTCTAGGTGGTCACAAAGCACTGAGCTGATCTCCCTGTGCTACGTCGCTGCTTCCCACTAGCTATCTGTTTTACATTTGGTAGTGCATATAAGTCCATACCACTCTCTCATTTCATCCCAGCTTATCCTGCCCACTCCCCGTGTCCTGAAGTCCATTCTCTACGTCAGTGTCTTTATTCCTGTCTTGACCATAGGTTCTTCAGAACCATTTTTTTTTTTTTTAGATTCCCTATATATGTGTTAGCATATGGTATTTGTTTTTCTCTTTCTGACTTACTTCACTCTGAAAGGCAGACTCTAGGTCCATCCACCTCACTACAAATAAAAATTTCATTTCTTTTTATGGCTGAGTAATATCCCATTTTATATACGTACCACATCTTCTTTATGCATTCATCTGTCGATGGATACTTACATTGCTTCCATGTCCTGGCTATTGTAAATAGAGCTGCAATGAGCATTGTGGTACATGACACTTTTTGAATTATGGTTTTCTCAGGGTATATTGCCCAGTAGTGGGATTGCTGGGTCGTATGGTAGTTCTATTTTTCCTGTTTTAAGGAACCTCCATACTGTTCTCCATAGTGGCTGTATCAATTTACATTCCCACCAACAGTGCAAGAGAGTTCCCTTTTCTCCACACCCTCTCCATCATTTATTGTTTGTAGATTTTTTGATGAGGGTCATTCTGACTGGTGTGAGGTGATACCTCATTGTAGTTTTGATTTGCATTTCTCTAATGATGAGTGATGTTGAGCATTCTTTCATGTCTTTGTTAGCAATTTGTATGTCTTCTTTGGAGAAATGTCTATTTAGATCTTCTGCCCATTTCTGGATTGGGTTGTTTGTTTTTTTGATATTGAGCTGCAAGAGCTGCTTGTAAAATTTGGGGATTAATCCTTTGTCAGTTGCTTCGTTTGCAAATATTTTCTCCCATTCTGAGGGTTGTCTTTTCATCTTGTTTATGGTTTTCTTTGCTGTGCAAAAGCATTTAAGTTTCATTAGTTCCCATTTGTTTATTTTTGTTTTTATTTCCATTTCTCTAGGAGGTGGGTCAAAAAGGATCTTGCTGTGATTTATGTCATAGAGTGCTCTGCCTAAGTTTTTCTCTAAGAGTTTTATAGTGTCTGGCCTTACATTTTGGCCTTTAATCCATTTTGACTTTATTTTTGTGTGTGGTGTTACGGAGTGTTCTAATTTCATTCTTGTACATGTAGCTGTCCGGTTTTCTCAGCACCGCTTATTGAAGAGGCTGTCTTTTTTCCATTGTATATTCTTGCCTCCTTTATCAAAAATAAGGTGACCATATGTGCATGGGTTTATCTCTGGGCTTTATATCCTGTTGCATTGATCTATATTTCTGTTTTTGTACCAGTACCATACTGTCTTGATTACTGTAGCTTTGTAGTATAGTCTGAAGTCAGGGAGCCTGATTCCTCCAGCTCCATTTTTCTTTCTCAAGATTGCTTTGGCTATTCTGGGTCTTTTTTGTTTCCATACTAATTGTGAAATTTTTTGTTCTAGTTCTGTGAAAAATGCCATTAGTAGTTTGATAGGGATTGCATTGAGTCTGTAGATTGCTTTGGGTAGTAGAGTCATTTTCACAATGTTGATTTTTTCAATTCAAGAACATGGTCTATCTCTCCATCTGTTTGTATTATCTTTAATTTCTTTCAGTGTCTTATAGTGTTCTGCATACAGGTCTTTTGTCTCCTTAGGTAGGTTTATTCCTAGGTATTTTATTCTTTTTGTTGCAGTGGTAAATGGGAGTGTTTCCTTAATTTCTCTTTCAGATTTTTCATCTTTAGTGTATAGGAATGCCAGAGATTTCTGTGCATTAATTTTGTATCCTGCTACTTTACCAAATTCATTGAGTAGCTCTAGTAGTTTTCTGGTAGCATCTTTAGGATTCTCTATGTAAAGTATCATGTCATCTGCAAACTGTGACAGCTTTACTTCTTCTTTTCCAATTTGGACTCCTTTTATTTCTTTTTCTTCTCTGATTGCTTCGGCTAAAACTTCCAAAACTATGTTGAATAATAGTTGTGAGAGTGGGCAACCTTGTCTTGTTCCTGATCTTAGTGGAAATGGTTTCAGTTTTTCACCATTGAGAATGATGTTGGTTGTGGATTTACCATATATGGCCTTTATTATGTTGAGATAATTTCTCTCTCTGCCTACTTTCTGGAGGGTTTTTATCATGAATTGGTGTTGAATTTTGTCAAAATATTTTTCTGCATCTATTGAGATGATCATACGTTTTTTATTCTTCGGTTTGTTAACATGGTTTATCATATTGATTGATTTGCATATATTGAAGAATTCTTGTATTCCTGGGGTAAACCCCACTTGATCATGCTGTATGATCCTTTTAATGTGCTGTTGGATTCTGTTTGCTGGTATTTTGTTGAGGATTTTTGCATCTATGTTCAGCAGTAGTATTGGCCTGTAGTTTCCTTTATTTGTGACATCTTTGTCTGGTTTTGGTATCAGGGTGATGGTGGCCTCGTAGAATGAGTTTGGGAGTGTTCCTCCCTCTGCTATATTTTGGAGGAGTTTGAGAAGGATAGGTGTTAGCTCTTCTCTAAATGTTTGATAGAATTTGCCTGTGAAGCCATCTGATCCTGTGCTTTTTCTTGGTGGAAGATTTTTAATCACAGTCTCAATTTTAGTGCTTTTGATTGTTCTGTTTATATATTCTATTTCTTCCTTGTTCAGTCTCAGAAGGTTGTGCTTTTCTAAGAATTTGTCCATTTCTTCCAGGTTGTCCATTTTATTGGCATATAGTTGCTTGTAGTAATCTTTCATGTTCCTTTGTATTTCTTCAGTGTCAGTTTTACTTTTCCTTTTTCATTTTTAATTCTACTGATTTGAGTCTTCTCCCTTTTTTTCTTGATAAGTCTGGCTAATGGTTTATCAATTTTGTTTATTGTCTCAAAGAACCAGCTTTTAGTTTTATTGATCTTTGTTATCGTTTCCTTCATTTCTTTTTCATTTATTTTGGATATGATCTTTATGATTTCTTTCCTTCTGCTAACTTTGAGTTTTTTTAGTTCTCTTTCTCTAATTGCTTTAGATGTAAGTTTAGGTTGTTTATTTGAGATGTTTCTTGTTTCTTGAGGTAGGATTGTATTGTTATAAACTTCCCTCTTAGAACTGCTGTTGCTGCATCCCATAGGTTTTGGGTCATTGTGTTTTCATTGTCATTTGTTTCTAGGTATTTTTTGATTTCCTCTTTGATTTCTTCAGTGACCTCTTGGTTATTAAGTAGTGTATTGTTTAGCCTCCGTGTGTTTGTATTTCTTACAGATATTTTTCCTGTAATTGATATCTAGTCTCATAGCATTGTGGTTGGAAAAGATACTTGACACATTTCAATTTTCTTAAATTTATCAAGGCTTGATTTGTGACCCAAGATATGATCTATCCTGGAGAATGTTCCATGAGCTCTTAAGAATAAAGTGTATTCTGTTGTTTCTGGATGGAATGTCCTATAAATATCAATTAAGTCCATCTTGTTTAATGTATCATTTAAAGCTTGTGTTCATTTATTTTCATTTTGGATGATCTGTCCATTGGTGAAAGTGGGGTTTTAAAGTCCCCTAGTATGATTGTGTTACTGTTGATTTCCCCTTTTATGGCTGTTTAGCATTTGCTTTATGTATTGAGGTGCTCCTATGTTGGATGCATAAATATTTACAATTGTTGTATCTTCTTCTTTGATTGATCCCCTGATCGTTCTGTAGTGTCCATGTTTATCTCTTGTAATAGTCTTTATTTTAAAGTCTATTTTGTCTGATATGAGAATTGCTACTCCAGCTTTCTTTTGATTTCCATTTGCATGGAATATCTTTTTCCATCCCCTCACTTTCAGTCTGTATGTGTCCCTAGATCTGAAGTCTGTATGTGTCCCTAGATCTGAAGTGGGTCTCTTGTAGACAGCATATATATGGGTCTTGTTTTTGTGTCCATTCAGCCAGTCTATGTCTTTTGGTTGGACCATTTAATCCATTTACATTAAGGTAATTATCTATATGTATGTTCCTATTCCCATGTTCTTAATTGTTTTGGGTTTGTTATTGTAGATCTTTTCCTTCTCTTGTGTTTCCTGCCTAGAGAAATTCCTTTAGCATTTGTTGTAGAGCTGGTTTGGTGGTGGTGCTGAATTCTCTTGGCTTTTGCTTGTCTGTAAAGGTTTTAATTTCTCTGTCCAATCTGAATGAGATCCTTGCTGGGTAGAGTAATCTTGGTTGTAGGTTTTTCCCTTTCATCACTTTAAATATGCCCTGCCTCTCCCTTCTGGGTTGCAGAATTTCTGCCGAAAGATCAGCTGTTAACGTTATGGGGATTCCGTTATATGTTATTTGTGGGTTTTCCCTTGCTACTTTTAATAGTTTTTCTTTTTATTTAATTTTTGATAGTTTGATTAATATGTGTCTTGGTGTGTTTCTCCTTGGATTTTTCCTGTATGGGACTCTCTGTGCTTCCTGGACTTGATTAACTATTTCCTTTCTCATATTAGGGAAGTTTTCAACTGTAATCTCTTCAAATATTTTCTCAGTCCCTTTCTTTTTCTCTTCTTCTTCTGGATTGCCTATAATTTGAATGCTGGTGCATTTAATGTTGTCCCAGAGGTCTCTGAGACTGTCCTCAATCTTTTCATTCTTTATTCTTTATTCTGCTCTGCAGTAGTTATTTCCACTCTTTTGTCTTCCAGGTCACTTATGCATTCTTCTGCCTCAGTTATTCTGCTATTGATTCCTTCTAGAGAATTTTTAATTTCACTTATTGTGTTTTTCATCATTGTTTGTTTACTCTTTAGTTCTTCTAAGTCCTTCTTAAACATTTCTTGTATTTTCTTCATTCTATTTCCAAGATTTTGGATCATCTTCACTATTATTACTCTGAATTCTTTTTCAGGTAGACTACCTATTTCCTCTTCATTTGTTTGGTCTGGTGGGTTTTTACCTTGCTCCTTCATGTGCTATGTGTTTCTCCGTCTTCTCATTTTGCTTAACTACTGTGTTTGGGGTCTCTTTTTTGCAGGCTGCAGGTTCATAGTTCCCGTTGTTATTGTTGTGTGCCCCCAGTGGCTAAGGTTTTTTCAGTGGGTTTTGTAGGCTTCCTGGTGGAGGGGACTAGTGCCTGTGTTCTGGTGGATGAGACTGCATCTTGTCTTTCTGGTGGCAGGTCCACGTCCAGTGGTATGTTTTGTGGTGTCTGTGACCTTATGATTTTAGGCAACCTCTCTGCAAATGGGTGGGGTTGTGTTCCTGTCTTGTTAGTTGTTTGGCATAGGGTGTCCAGCACTGTAGCTTGCTGGTCATTGAGTGGAGCTGTGTCTTAGCGTTGAGATGGAGACCTCTGGGAGAGCTGTTGTCATTTGATATTACATGGAGCTGGTGGTCTCTGGTGGACCGATGTCCTGAACTCAGCTTTCCCACCTGAGAGGCACAGGCTTGACACCAGCCCAGAGCAGTAAGACCCTGTCAGCCACATGGCTCCGAATAAAAGGGAGAAAAAAGGAAAGAAAGAAGGAGAAAAAAAAGAAATAAAATAAAATAAAATAATTAAAAAGTAATTAAGGGCTTCCTTGGTGGCGCAGTGGTTGAGAGTCTGCCTGCTGATGCAGAGGATACAGGTTTGTGCTCCAGTCCAGGAAGATCCCACATGCCGCGAAGCGGCTGGACCCGTGAGCCATGCCCGCTGAGCCTGTGCATCCGGAGCCTCTGCTCCGCAATGGGAGAGGCCACAACAGTGAGAGGCCCGCGTAGCGCAAAAAAAAAAAAAAAAAAGTAATTAAAAAAAAAGAAAGAAGAGAGCAACCAAACCTAATAACAAATCCACCAATGATAACAAGCGCCAAAAACTATACTAAAACACCCCCCAAAAAATGGACAGACAGAACCCTACGACAAATGGTAAAAGCAAAGCTATACAAAGAAAGTCACGTGCAGAAGCATACACATACACACTCACAACACTCACAAAAAGAGAAACAGGAAATATATATATATATCGTTGCTCCCAATGTCCTCCACCTCAGTTTTGGGATGATTCCTTGTCTATTCAGATATTCCACAGATGCAGGGTACATCAAGTTGATTGTGGAGATTTAATCTGTTGCTTCTGAGGCTGCTGGGAGGGATTTCCCTTTCTCTTCTTTTTTCGCACAGCTCCTGGGGTTCAGCTTTGGATTTGGCCCCGCTTCTGTGTATAGGTCGCCTGAGGGCGTCTGTTCTTCGCTCAGACAGCTCGGGGTTAAAGAAGCAGCTGATTCGGGGGCTCTGGCTTACTCAGGCCCAGCGGGGAGAGGGAGGGGTATGGAGTGCAGGGTGAGTCTGCAGAGACAGAGGCCTGCATGACGTTGCAACCGCCTGAGGCACACCCTTTGTTCTCCCGGGGAAGTTGTCCCTGGGTCACAGGTCCCTGGCAGTGGCGGGCTGCACAGGCTCCCGGGAGGGGTGGGTGGATAGTGACCTGTGCTTGCACACAGGCTTCTTGGTGGCTTCAGCATCAGCCTTATAGTCTCATGTCCGTCTCTGGTGCCGGCGCTGATAGCCGTGGCTCACGCCTGTCTCTGGAGCTCGTTTAAGCGGCACTCTGAATCCCCTTTCCTTGCACACCCCGAAACAATGGTCTCTTGCCTCTTAGGCAGGTCCAGACTTTTCCTGGACTCCCTCCCGGCTAGCTGTGGCACACTAGCCCCTTCAGGCTATGTTCACACTGCCAACCCCATCCTTCTCCCTGGGATCCGACCTCCGAAGCCCGAGCATCAGCTCCCAGCCCCTGCCCGCCCTGGCAGGTGAGCAGACAAGCCTCTCGGGCTGGTGAATGCTGGTTGGCATCGATCCTCTGTGTGGGAATCTCTCTGCTTTGCCCTGTGCACGCCTGTTGCTATACTCTCCTCTGTTGCTCCAAAGCTTCCCCCCTGGCATGCCCTGTTTCTGCCAGTGAAGGGGCTTCCTAGTGTGTGGAAACCTTTCCTCCTTCACAGCTCCCTTCCACTGGTGCAGGTCCCGACCCTATTCTTTTGTCTCTGTTTTTTCTTTTTTCTTGTGCCCTACTCAGGTATGTGGGGAATTTCCTGCCCTTGGGAAGGTCTGAGGTCTTCTGCCAGCATTCAGTAGGTGTTCTGTAGGATTTGTTCCACATGTAGATGTAGTTTTGACATTTGTGGGGAGGAAGATCTCCATGTCTTACTCTTCTGCCATCTTGAAGGTCTCCTGATACATTATTATTAATTAAAGTGCAAACTTTATTTCTTTATTTTTAATCTAATAATCTTTTTTCTGTCCTAGGATCCCACCCAGGATATCATATTACATTTAGTTTTCATGTCTTTTTATTTATTTTTAAATTAAATTAAATTTAATTTAACTTAATATTTTTTTTAAATAAATTTTTTAAATTAATTTATTTTATTTTTGGTTGCATTGGGTTTTTGCTGCTGCGCACGGGCTTTTCTCTAGTTTCAGTGAGCGGGGGCTACTCTTCATTGCGGTGTGTGGGCTTCTTATTGCAGTGGCTTCTCTTGCAGAACACAGGCTCTAGGCATGCAGGCTCAGTAGTTGTGGCTCACAGGCTCTAGAGCTCAGGCTCAGTAGTTGTGGCACACGGGCTTAGTTGCTCTGTGGCATGTGGGATCTTCCGGGACCAGGGCTTGAACCCGTGTCCTCAGCATTGGCAGGTGGCTTCTTAACCACTGCACCACTAGGGAAGCCTGTCATGTCTTTTTAGAGTCTTCTAATATGTGAATTTCTCAGACTTACTTTGTTTTTGGTGACCTAGACAGTTTTCAGGAGTAATGAAAACTCACCCCTCACCTTTTATGGAGGATTCTCCTCTATTAGAACTTCTCAGATGTTTTTATCATGATTAGACTGGGATAGTAGGTTTTGGGGAGGAAAACCACAGAGGTAAAGTCCATTCTTATCACATCATATCTAGGTTACATACTTTCAACATGATTTAGCACTGTTGATGTTGAACTTGATTACCTGGCTGAGGTAGTGTTTGTCATGTTTCTCTACTGTAAAGTTGCTCTTTTTTCCCCTTTCCATACTGTACTCTTTGGAAGAAAGTCACTATGTGGAATACAGAATTATATGTATCTACCTTGAGGCCAGAGTATTTATATAAATTATTTGGATTTTTTTTATCCATGGAAGATGTGCCTAGTTTCCTCCACTAATATGTTGACTTAATCATTTATTTATAACAGTATGGATTCATAAATATTTATTTAGTTTTTTAATTAATTTTTACTGAGTATAGTTGCTTTATAATGTTGTGTTAGTTTCTACTGTACAGCTAAATGAATCAGCCATACATATACATATATCCTCTCCCTTTTGGACTTTCCTCCCATTCAGGACACGACAGTGCATTAAGCAGAGTTCCCTGTGCTATACAGTATGTTCTCATTAGTTATCTATTTTATACGTAGTATCAATAGTGTATATGTGTCAATCCCAGTCTCCCAATTCCTCCCACCACCCCTTTTCCCCCGTACATTTGTTCTCTACGTCGGTGTCTCTATTTCTGCTTTGCAAATAGGATCACCTATACCATTTTTTTAGATTCAACATATATGTGTTATTATACAGTATTTGTTTTTCTCTTTCTGACTCACTTCAGTCTGTATGACACTCTCTAGGTCCATCCATGTCTCTACAGATGACCCAATTTTGTTACTTTTTATGGCTGAGTAATATTCCATTGTATATATGTGCCACATCTTCTTTATCCATTCATCTGTTGATGGGCATTTAGGTTGCTTCCGTGTCCTGGCTATTGTAAATAGTGCTGCTGTGAACATTGGGGTGCATGTATCTTTTTGAATTATGGTTTTCTCTGGGTATATGCCCAGTAGTGAGATTGCTGGGTCGTATGGTAGTTCTATTTTTAGATTTTTAAGGAACCCCCATACTGTTCTCCATAGTGGCTGTATCAATTTACATTCCCACCAACAGTGCATGAGGGTTCCCTTTTCTCCACACCCTCTCCATCATTTATTGTTTGTAGATTTTTTTGATGATGGCCATTCTGACTGGTGTGAGGTGGTACCTCATTGTAGTTTTGATTTGCATTTCTCTAATAATTAGTGATGTTGAGCATCTTTTCGTGTGCCTCTTGGTCATCTGTTTGTCTTCTTTGGAGAAATGTCTATTTAGGTCTTCCACCCATTTTTTGATTGGGTTGTTTGTTTTTTTGATATTGAGCTGCATGAGCTGCTCATATGTTTTGGAGATTAATCCTTTGTCCGTTGCTTTGTTTGCAAATATTTTCTCCCACTTTGAGGGTTGTCTTTTCGTCTTGTTTATAGTTTCCTTTGCTGTGCAAAAGTTTTTAAGTTTAACTAGGTCCCATTTGTTTATTTTTGTTTTTATTTTCATTACTCTAGGAGGTGGGTCACAAAAGAGCTTGCTGCGATTTATGTCACGCAGTGTTCTGCCTATGTTTTCTTCTAAGAGTTTTATAGTGTCTGGCCTTACATTCAGATCTTTAATTGATTTTGAGTTTACTTTTGTGTATGGTGTTAGGGAGTGTTCTAATTTCATTCTTTTACATGTAGCTGTCCAGTTTTCCCAGAACTACTATAAGACACTGATGAAAGAAATCAAAGATGACACAAACAGATGGAGAGATACACCATGTTCTTGGATTTGAAGAATCAATATTGTGAAAATGACTACAGTACCTACCCAAAGCAATCTACAAATTCAATGCAATTCCTATCAAATTACCAGTGGCTTTTTTCACAGAAGTAGAAGAAAATATTTTACAATTTGTATGGCAACACAAAAGACACTGAAAAGCCAAAACAATCTTGAGAAAGAAAAATAGAGCTGGAGGAATCAGACTTCCTGAGTTCATACTATACTACAAAGCTACAGTAATCAAGACAGCATGGTAGGGTACAAAACAGAAATATAGGTCAATGGAACAGGATAGAAAGCCCAGAGATAAACCCACGCAGTTATGGTCACCTAACCTATGACAGAGGAGGCAAGAATGTACAATGGAGAAAAGACAGTCTTTTCATAGATATTTATTTTATACTTTTTTGTTATAATCCAATAGTACTTTATTTAGTTGCTCACATTTTTCCAGCTTTGGGAGATTTTTAGGTTGGTACCTTTGACATACTCCATCATTGTGGGAGTTTGGGGCATGTCTTTAGTTTCTGACACTGTTGGTTGCTCCAGACTCACCTTGTATATTTTCTGCCCCAGTGAAGGAGACTTTGTTCCTTTTATAGAAGGATGGTGTTATAAAACAAGATATGGGCTTGTTTCTACTGAGGTGTTGGTATTTTTAGGCCCTCTTAGCTGACAGAGCAAAGAAATATATTTGTGTATACTAATCCATGCATATACACATATCTATAAATATTTCTAAATGTAACTGTCTATGTTTATATTAAGGTAAACATAAGTTTATACTGATGTCTCCCAACTGTAATCCATTAAAACATGGATTAGGGACTTCCCTGGCAGTCCAGTGGTTAAGACTCCATACTCCCAATTCAGGGGCGCAGTTTCATTCCCTGGTCAGGGAACTAAGATCCCACATGCTGTGCGGTGTGGCAAAAAAAAAAAAACATGGATTATTTTAGCCTCCAGCCCTTGCTCATCTGTAACTTCCCATTAGAACAGTAAGAAATCTGGTTCTTACCACCCATCATTCATTACTTAATTTTTCAATTCCAATTATTCATGTAGAGTGCTTTCAGAAACGTCAATTTGTATTCCCATGAAAACAGTTTTATCAATAAGAGTACAATGCTTACGTATGGTTCCTTTTGCCTTCAGTCTTAAAGACTCCGCTCATTTCCAAAGTTATTTAGGACAGAACATTTACCCCATCCCCTTCAATGAAGTTGTTTCATGCATTTATAATAGAGTTAGATTGTTTTGCCAGAGTCTGCATTCCATCAAGGGATCCCTGACCTCGTAAATTATTATTATTATTTTTTTAAATTAATTAATTTATTTTTGCGGTACACGGGCCTCTCACTGTTGTGGCCTCTCCCGCTGCGGAGCACAGGCTCCAGACGTGCAGGCCCAGCGGCCATGGCTCACGGGCCCAGCCGCTCCGCGGCATGTGGGATCTTCCTAGACCGGGGCACGAACCCGCGTCCCCTGAATCGGCAGGCGGACTCTCAACCACTGCGCCACCAGGGAAGCCCCTAAATTATTATTTTTAAAAATTATTTTTTTATTGCATACCCTAAGATTTACTCTCTGTGCTGTAAAGTTTGATGGGTTTTGACAAATGCTTAGTGTCACGTATTCACAGAGTATCATACAGAATAGTTTCACTCCTCTTAAAAGTTCCCCTCCACTTCACCTATTGAATCCTTTACTCACTCCCAGAACAACTGACAACAACTGCTCTGTTTACCATCTCTATAGTTTTCCCTTTTACAGAATATCATATAATTGACATATAGTATGACACCTTTTTAAACTGGCTTGTTTCACTTAGCAGTAAAAGATTCATCTATGTCTTTGAGTGGCTTAATAGCTCATTCCTTTTATTGCTGAATAGTATTACTTTGTATAGATGTACCATAGTTTATCCATTCACTATTTTTTTTAAATAGATCTTTATTGGAGTATAATTGCTTCACAATACCATGTTAGTTTCTGTTGCACAACAAAGCGAATCAGCCATATTCATACACATGTCCCCATATCCCTCTCTCTTAAGCCTCCCTTTCATCCTCCCTATCCCACCCCTCTATAGCTCATCTCCAAGCATCAAGCCAATCTCCCTGTGCTATGCTGCTTCTTCCCACCAGTCAACTATTTTACATTTGGTAGTGTATATATTTCGATGCTACTCTCACTAAAGGTCATCTTCTTGCTTCCAGTTTTTGGTGATTATGAATTCCCATGATTTTTTTAAAACAATTGAACCGTTGGAAGTAGCAAAAATATTCAACATTGAACAAATCTTTGAGTATACAATAGTACATCAATATAGTGATATATTAAGGAAGATTTTAATGGCAGTGGAAAAGTAATAAAAGTAGGACACAAAGATTATATATTCAGTATATTCTCAATGATACGAAACATGCATATGTGTCTGTATCTGGAAGGAAATACAGCACAAGGTTCATAGAAGTTAGCTCTGGGAATTGGCATAATAAGTGATAGCTACTCTTTATATAGTTTTCATATTTTTCACATGGGTTAACTATTAATTTTATAATTAGGAAAAAATAAACTAAAAGCATTTCCAAATTATAAATCACAATTTAGATTCTGTAGGGAATTGCATATATTCAGAAAGATTTTAGGAATTTTCTTCTCTCCATTTTTTGGAGATTGCCTTTCTGGAATAGTTCTTCTGTGCTCTAGATTCATTTTCATTATTTTGGCTCTTCAAAACCACTAAGGTTTTTTATGCAACTTAGTTTCCCCTTACTCCTTCCTGTTCACCTCTCATTAAAATCATGACAAATATCACCAATCAGACCCTCTCATTTTCCCATTAGCACTAGTACATTTGGTCAAGTGGCAGTCAGGACCTTTGCTGTATAGAATACCTTGCATCCTATATTTGTAAGCAAGATTATTTACATTCCCTTGACTTACGGATGTCATAAAGCTTCAACCTATTCCATTAAAAAATATTTATTATTATTATCTTTTTTTCCCATCTTTTTTGGAGTATAATTGCTTTACAATGGTGTGTTAGCTTCTGCTTTATAACAAAGTGAATCAGTTATACATATGTTCCCATATCTCCTCCCTCTTGCATCACCCTCCCTATCCCACCCATCAAATGGCCGTTAATACCTGTGAAAGAAAAAGGGGAAAAAAAATCCCCAGTTGAAGTCAATGCATGTAAACTTAGCATACTACTTCTGCTTCTGTCACCTCAGCCAGCTATATTTTTCCAAAAAGGCAAAACTAATGAGGTTTTGTAGGTGGATGATTAGAATAATAACAGAATGTACAGGCCCTCAATTCTTGCACATTTAATGGAGCTCTTAAATTTCTGTTTCTGTTTAACATAGGTTGGTATAGCATGTATTAACCAAGACCATTGGCAAAACTATTTAGGCAAACCTTGTTTCTCTTCGAAAATTTTAAATTCATTATGTTTTCACCGAATGTTGAAACTTTAAGATTTCTCTCTCAGTACTAGGGACACCGGGAACAAATGTTTGTGTTAATTTCAACTCACACCTCTTACCACAATGGAAGTTCTGCAACTGATGAAAATGGATACATCCAGCTGACTGTCAACACCTGAGCTCTGCTCTTGGCAGGTTTATTTTGAAAGAAACACCTCTGAAATGGAGAAAGAACCGTATGTCAATGGGGTACAAAATGGTTCTTGCCAATGTCTGACTCAGCAGTGGTTTCTAACAAAAGCTAATTCTTCTGGAAAAAGAGTTGGTTCCAAGCCAATGGAAGTTGGTTAAGGTTTTCTGAGCTTTGATTAATACTTTGCTACAGGCAGTGTGTTAATAGCTGGATTTGAAAAGATGAGTAATCCTTACTTAGTCTATCCATTCAAGGAGTTCATAGTCTAGCAAGAGAGATAGAAATACAACTCTCTATAAAGCTGTGTGATAAATTATAATCTAAGACAGGAAACATAGCACTGTGAAATACTATTTCTGAGGACGTGAAGGTACTAAGAAGGATCTGACATTTGAGGGCTGTTAAGCAGTTAGGTAATTTTACAGTTAAATGCTGAGAACTCCACGGTACTGCTTTTGAAGAAGGACATCTAATCTTCATTCTCTGAAGCCCAGATGTACGTCTGTTAGAGGGAATAGGAGGGAGCGACCTTAAGTGAGGAGGCTGGGTTATGCTCCATAGGACAAGCTCCCCCTCCCCAGGCATGATTCTTACCTTGTGTCTTTGGCTTATGCTTAGAAGTTAGAAGCAAATTTTAATGGAAAAACGCTGGCTGTACATTACCATACATGTTTGGAAATCTGAGATTGTAACTGGAATGAAAGGCCGGTGCATTGTAGTCTTTAAATATTGTTGGGAAGGAAGAAACTTTCCTCCACCCTTCTAGGTTCTTCTGGCTGGTCTAAGAATTAAATTGACATGAAACAGATTAACAGGAGACAATCAAACAAACGTTTAATCATATGTATATATGGGAGAGACCCAGAGAAACTGAGTAACTCACCAAGATGGCTAAAACCTTCACCTTAAATACCGTCTTCAGCTAAAGACGAAAGAGGATGTTGGGGGTAGAGGTTTGGGACTTCAAAGTGGAGGGAGGCAATTGGCCCGGAATACAAAAGCGAATGTTTGCTGGGCCATGCAGAGGCAATGGGACACAGAGAGGAATTTGAACAAACTTGCTAGGTCCCTCGTTGTCTCTCACACCTATAGCTCGTACTATAGTTAATCTGCGTTGATAGAGCTCTTTTCTGGGAACAAGTCCTTTATCTTCATTCTTTAGGCAGCAAAGGGAGAGGTAAAAAGAAAGACTTCCTGAGTCTTCTGGGCCTTGATTGTTTTCTGCTGAAAATAATCCACATTCCGGAGAGACAGTTGGGGGTGGCAAATTTTGCTCCCCCCCTACAGTGTCTTCTCTTGGCTACAGGAGGCCAGGACTCTAGTCAGTAGGTGGAAATGATCATCAATATCAGTAAGCAGATGTTTATGTAAGAAGGATGTTCAAAAGGCAGGTGTACACTTCTAGGTGTATTATGGGGGTATCCAGTTACCTTCCTATGATTTGTGTATGACTCTTTCCTACCAACATGCATTAGCAATAATTAGCAATTATTAATTGCTATAAGCAAGAAATCCTATCATTATTTCATCTGTGCCTTGACAGGCAGTCCTTAATTTATAAAGGCTCTACTTTCTAAGAGTTAAAAGTGAGGTCCGTTGTCTGGACTTCATACGACTTTCCTCACAGTAACAATACTGGAGGTATAAAAGCAGAAAGTGGAGGCCCCTATTTTTTGGACTAATTTGATTTATGCTTGAGTCTGTGCTTCCCTTCAGTTTTTAATATGCAAATTTTAAACACACCATAAAAGTATAAAGAAAACTATTGAAAAACACTATTCGATTTGAGTAAGTCATAACATTTTGCTTCAGATTTTTAGAAACTTATTAAACATCAATTTATTATCAAGAAAGAGTGTTCTTGGCAAGAAACAGCCTCTGTTACTGCTTATGCCATATTCAAAAGCAACTCTTTGTTGCTGAAGTCCTCCAAACTTTGAACTCGGTTTAAATGAGCTTTCAGATTTGGCCCTGGCTTACCCCTGTAGCTTCATCATCTGCCACTTCTGCTCCTTATCCACCCCAAGTATACTATATTCCAGCCATAGTGAATTTCTTTCAGTTTCTGGAAGAAGCCATGATTTTTCTTACTCTTCACTTTGGCAATGGTTCTTTCTGCCTGGAAAATCTCCCCCTCGGCCCCCTCTCCTGAACGTTTCCCACTTAGATTTTTAGCCTTCACGTCCTCTGGAAAGTTTCATCGGACATCCAAGTCAGGTGCCTTCCTAAGGGTTCTTCTTTTGATAGAGGATTTTTCTCTTTTTAATGTCAACTACTGATTAAAACAGTAAAAATAAACATGGTAGATAACAGTAACGAAACAAAATATGTATCTTGGGATTTATAAATATTTTTGAAAATTTGCTTCAAATAAGTATATTGTTGAAGACGATGGATCTGAGGCAGGAGATAGATGGGCCCCCGGGGCAAATGGTTGGAGTCTGTTCCCTGTGGACCTATACTCCAAGACTAGAATAACAGGACAGTTGAGAGAGGAAGCTGGGCCCTGCCCAGACAGAAGATAAGAGACCACATATTCCTCATTCTTGAAGTCGGGAGACCTCCCTGACCTCACAAGCGCAGAAAGCCTCCTTGGAGGTCAAAAGGGAAGTGATGCTCAGTGGCTAAATCTACCCATAGGCCTCTTCAGTAGAATCCATCTTGGCTAAGAGATGCACGCACACACATGGGAAGATCTTGAGATATACCAAATATGGACTTTGAACCAGGCAACTCAAAATGATTGGCCAAAGGAAACCTGGAAGAAATGCCCCATATAAGTGATTTAAACTGCCACAAGGGCGCTACTCTCTGAGTCTGCTCGTGTGTCTATCCACGCGTACTGTACTCTTTTTTTCTTAATAAATACTTTACTTGTTTCACTACTTTCCATCTTTGTGGGAATTCTTTTTCTGCAAAGCCGTAAGGCCAGGGCCTTGTCACTGGCCACTGGTCTAGTGGCTAGGATTTGGTGCGGTCACTGGCGTGACCCGACCTCAGTCACTGGCCGGGAACTGAAACCCTGCTTCAAGCCGTTGCAGGCCGAAGCCACCCGAGATCAGATCCACTAAAAGTTATATATGTATATTATCTAATTATTTTATAATGTTCATGTAGCCCTTATTGTATACCACCTCGCGTTAGCCTTTCACATACCTATCATGTAACATATCTATGGGTATATTATGGGGGTATCCAATTACATATATGTATATAAACAAGTTGAAGACTTAGAAACATGTTGGCTGCGTCTCACCTCTCTCCTGTTGGAACCATGGAGCCAGGTTTCCTACCTGTCAAATTTCAGTTATTGCTTAATTTTATGGAGAGTTGTTTGAGTATGTATTATATATCCAAATAGAGTGTACATTTACTGATATACCACACAATACCTAGCACAGCATCAGCACATACTACTTATTAGATGTATTATTTGCTAACAGTTACATTTTGAAAATGAGAGGAGGGATTACTTTTCTAAAAAAGCACTTGAAAATAATGGTTATAAATTTTGAAAAGCTTACAAAAGAGACTTTCCATTATCAACCTCAGGAACAAGGTTCTCCTTACGCTTCTGAACTTGTTCATTTTCCCTCCAAATATTTATTGAGGCTTCTGTGGTTTTGGTCTTGAATTTACAGTGGTGAACAAAACAAATATGGAACTTTTAATCTAGCACAGACTCAGAGATTAAGAAAATAAATCAATTACTTAGGCAAAGAACAAGAACAAATAAATAATAAAAGGGGGTACATCTTTAAATTGGATGGGGTTAGAAAAGGCTTATCTTAGGAAGATATATTTGACTCGGGAATTGAAGTTTGAATAGAAGAGAGGTGCATTCAGAAAAGGGGGAAAAGGAGCCCAAATTGAAATTAAACAATATGCAGACCATGCAGAGCTTTTTAGACCAAGAGTGTGAGAAAAAACAACTGATTCTGAGATTCTATGATATAATACTATTTTTCCTCGCGTGTGTATGTGTGTGTGTGTGTGTGTGTGTGTGTGTGTGTGTGTGTGTATGTATGTGTGTTCCCTATTACTCGAGGTATGAATTTTAGCTTGAAAAACACCTTCAGATGTATGTTTATGTTTTAAAAAAGTGATGTATGTGAATACTATCCTTGTTTTCAAGATGTACTGTAACCAGATATGAGGTGTTTAAATGTTGAAGGAAAATCTAATTTATGCGCATTTGGCAGTCACATCACAGCTCCAAAGACGCTCCTAATTTTTTCCTTTGTTATGATATATGTGGATTTTGCCACATTCCTCAAATTGATGAAGACTTTGAGCGCTCTTGGTGGTTCATGAACATTTTAATAATGACATTTGATAGAATGTTTTGACTTCTGCTAGAACTTGTTAAATTAATTAAACAAGGAGGCCCTTAGACGGAGGTGGTTCTAATGCCTTGCATCTGTGAGTAAGCAAACCAAAACCTAAGCCTGTAAATGCCTCAAGGTTATACGTTGAAACCTAAGGGCAATCAATCACAGGCAGCCAACTAGGCTTTAATCTATAGCCAATCAATAATTTCCTTGCTTCGCTTCAACCTTTTATCTGTAAGTCTTCCCCAGCTCCCATCAGAGGAACACTTCTAGTTTTGGTGCTGCTCGACTGGAATCAATTTTTGCTCAAATAAACTCTTTGCCTCAATTTATCTTTTAACGTACTTAATTAATGCAATCAAATTAGAATATATATATATAGTGGGCACCGGCAAGAACAAGGTCTTGTATACCAAGCACCAGACCCTGTTCAAGAATCCCCATTAGGTCTGTAAGTTTTTTCTTTTATGCCTCTAGTATTAGAAACGTCATACCTCCCAAGTCTGTCTGTTTCATCAACTCTAGTTTGAAAGGCTTTTCTTACCTTAGTGTAAAATCTGGTTTCTTACAAATGCCACTCATTTTGCCCTTGGAGCAAAACAGAACAAGTCTACTTTTTAACAGAATTTCAAACACATGTATGCAATTCAATTTCTTCCTGATTCCCTTCCTAGTTAAACATAGTTTTATCCCATTTGTCTCTTACTCATGAAATGGTCTATCCATCACTGAGTAGATCACCTTCTTATATCCTAGACACTCTACACTTGACCCCATAGAACTACCTTTTGCAATCACTTTATATCCTCCAATTATCACTCACAGCTCTTGAGTACTTGTTAATTTCCTTCTCAAAGAAAAGTTAAATATTTTTGACCCCTAGAGATCTTTGCCTGCTTTAGAAATTTTGTGAGCTTCGTCAGAAAAAAGTTCTTTCTCGTTTTTTTTCTTTCTTTCATGTTATGATCTAATACGTTCACAGATTCTATCAAGTTGAGATTTCTGGCAGAGTTGTTTTATCAACAGGTATATCTAAAGAAGTAAAGGCAGTATTTCCCAGAAAAATGTATTTCACCTGTCTTCCAGTGATTGAAATCTTATTAGACAGAGACGGTTTTCTGTAGAATGGTTTTAGAAGGAGATGGTTTTTATAGGCCAATTGTCAGTGGGCATACCTTCTTTATCCAGAAGACAATAACATATTGTGATTGGATTAAGTCATTGGCTTGTAAACTGAGCTTAGCAGGCACCTGAGAGTTCCTGAGTTACCCACACAGGTACCATGGGGGGTTGTGTATACAGGGTATGATATCTGGCTCAACTAGGGGATGCTCTGCTTTTATGAGTGTGTGTGTGTGTGTGTGTGTGTGTGTGTGTGTTATATTGGGCTTTGTCATAAGAGTTTATTGAAGAGTAGCTAAAAATTATTTTTAAAACCACTGGAACCTTCTAAACATTTTGGATGCTATCTTAGGATTTTTTCTTATGAATAGTAGAATATTCTCATTAAGCCTCTTGCTGGGGCTGGAATCTTTGGTGGCATTGGAATTTTACTAATGACAATTAATGAAGATGCCAACTACAAGGGCTAATAACACTAAATGAAAAAGTGAGGATCAGGAATAGGTAAATTCAGGAGCTGCTAGGAGCCTGTCGTCATGCAAATGTCCTTGATAATGAAGAAAAGGGAATGAAATTACGGTTCCTATGGCTGTATAGAAATGGAATTGTTTCTATAGAGAATGCTTTCTAAAGCTTCGCTAAGGGTGTGCAGCTCTTTAAATCAGCAAGCCTCTTTTCTTTTCAATCACAAAGTGGAAAAAAAGCACCTCTCTTCTCTTTTTCTCTTTCAAGAAATCCAAACTATAAGTATTGTTGAGTCACCTCATCTCTCTTTGAAGAGGGAAGTGCCATCCCTATGTAGGCTGAATGTAGAAGATTATGAAGAAAAGAAGAGCAGAGAAATGGATCCTAACAGCATTGTATTTAATATTTTCTTCATTTTACAATGTTCTGCCTTGCTTGACATGTTTACTTTACAAACACATATTCCTGGCTCAGAGTTGCTCTCTGAACACCATGGTGCATAATTAACGTCAAGGTGGAAAATGATTATGCTGCAAATGCTGTTCCCTCTGCTCTGAAAAGCATTTTTAAAGCCAATTTAGGTCACACATGGTTCAGTCTTTTAGAAATTTTTCTTAACTGTTCAGCTAAAGAGAATGCCTCAGGGCATTTATTACCAGACATTCCAGTGGGCTCTCTGTCCTGGGGTGTGTGAGTGTGCTGGAGGGTGGGTGCAGTTTCTCACGGTGTGGCGGTGGGAGTGATTGTTGTAGGAGAGACGAACCCCAAGAAGGTTATTTTTTTTAGGCCTCAGACATGTAAGCAAAACGACAAAGAGCACAATTTAGCTAAAAAGCATGTGACACACTGTGCACTGTTTCAAAGAGGAAAACCGTTATTTTCCTCACTCCAGTAAGATTCTCAGGTTCACATGACAAGAAACATGTCAGGATAGAAACCAGATACAAAATGCAGTTTTTTAAAAATTAATTAATTAATTTTGGGCTGCATTGGGTCATCGTTGCTGCGCCCGGGCTTTCTCTAGCTGCAGCGAGCGGGGGCTACTCTTCGTTGCGGTGCGCAGCCTTCTCATTGCGGTGGCTTCTCTTGTTGCTCTAGGTGCGTGGGCTTCAGTAGTTGTGGCTCTTGGGCTCAGTAGTTGTGGCACAGGGGCTCAGTCGTTGTAGCTCGTGGGCTCTAGAGCATAGGCTCAGTAGTTGTGGCACACGGGCTTAATTGCTCCGCGGCATGTGGGATCTTCCTGGACCAGGGCTGGAACCCGTGTCCCCTGCATTGGCAGGCGGATTCTTAACCACTGAACCACCAGGGAAGCCCCCCAAATACATTTTTAAATGGATCATTTCTTTTGTGTTCAGGTGTCATTTGCTCTTCTTTCTGATTCCTCTGCTGATGGAGGAGTAGGCTGACAAAGCTTGCAACAGCAGTCAATGGGGTCGACACGATAGAAGATTCTCAAGCTTTTTGGGGCATCTATAGTCATTAAGACTGGAGCCAGATGTGCTGTTCTAGGCGTTAGAGTCAGTGTTACTGGTGGGAAAAGGAAGAAAATGGAATTTCCTTTGGATTTATCTAAAGAAGATACACCAACTTAGAGTAGAAGGGCACCAGATGGTACCCCCTCCTTTCTCCTAATTCTTCTTCCCAATGTGGGTCGCTCGGAACTCCAGAGTTGATATGGAAGGGGATCAGAATATGCCACTTTGGCATATGGATTATTTTGAGGTGAAGGAAATCGAGAATCAACAGGCACAGAAAGAAGCCTTCTTGAAGTTTTCCTTAAGCAGCAACTTCTGAGAAATAAAGCTACCATAAATTCCTTCTTCAGGGCAGATATCCCCCAGAAGGAGGAATGAGAGTAAAACCTACCCCACATCCCTTCTCTGGGGGAGTTTTATGGCCCTAAATGAGACAGAAAGTCCATTCATGTTTGTATAACAGACATTACAAATTTTCTTCTCTCTCGATTGTTCTTCTAAAAACCCATTTATCTTTCATTAAAAAAAAAACCCTGCTTGTCCTTAAAAGCATCTTCTCTCCCCACTACCCTCCTTTCCTTTACTAAATTAGGTATATAAGCCTCTAATTTCAACCATTTAAGAAGCCAGCTACTTCTTTTGTTGGTTCCTATGTGCTGCAAATGAGCCCTTTTCTCTTTGGCTTTTGTCAGTTTAATTTTCATACCCCCGTTACTAAATCTAAGAGGGTAGAGAAGAAAACTTTCCTGTCTTATACCAGCTTCCCAACTTCATCACATCATCACATGATACACACCATATTCCACACATTTCTCTTAAACTGTGTATGAACACAATAAATATTCCTTGTGTACATGTACCATGTGTCTTAAGTAGGTAATCAAGAAGCAAAGTTTAAGAAAAGGATGCTTCTGTAAGGGATTTGAGGAGACAGTGCTGCAGGTAAAACCTGAAAAGGAATGAGGAAAGCAGGATGGAGTAGGGGAAAAAGCTCTTCAAAGATGCTGATTCCACTGAAGCCTAGCCTAAGCCTGGTCCCACAGGGAGCTGTGGACCATGGCACCACATGCTTGTCCCACCTTGAAGCAAGGTAGCTAGTTGTTTTATATTCCATTATCAGTTAGTCACTGGCTGTGGGCTTCCCTGGAAGGAGACCATAACCTCACAAGCATTTCCAGGAGGGTGGCTCCAGTCAGCCTCCTTAGGGCAAATCTCTTGGGAAGATGCATCTGTGAGCTGCTGAGAGCCAAACTCACAACAGCTGGGAGATGAAGGAAATCTTGCCAGGGCACCAACAGCATCTGCTACAGCATACAAAATATCCATGTTGTATAGTAATTTGTTTATGACAGGGATACTGCAGGACTGATGGCAGTTAAGCGAAAGATCTTTCTGTGAAGGGAATTATTGGAAATATAGGGCAGGGGTCAACAAATATTTGCTGTAAAGGGCCAGATAATAAATATTTTAGACTTTGAGGTCCAGATGGTCTTTGTTGCAACTAGTCAACTTTGCTGTTATAGCATAGAAACAGCCATAGGTAATGTATAAACAAATGGGCAAGACTGTGTTCCAATAAAACTTTATTTACAAAATCAGATGGGGGCCTAGATTTGGCCCACAGACTGTAGTTTGCTGACTCCTGATATAAGGGACAAGACAGAAAAGAATCATTTGTGTTTCCAATTTGTCTACCCTCTTAAAATACAATTAATTTTTCATTTCAAGTAAAAAGCTTATGACTAACTTATTTTCCAATTTTGGTTAAGAGTACAGGCTTTGCAGTTAAAAGATCAGGATTCCACTTTTCCCACTTTCCAGACAATCAATTTCACAGGGTCATGTTGAGGAATAAATAAGAAAATGTATTCAATGCACTTTTAATATGGTGGTTAGCACTTAGTAAGTGCTTAATAAATAATATTTTGTTATCATCGTTGTTGTCCCATGGAATATTGTTTTATAGTTACTTTCCTGGCATTTATCACTATTTTTATTCAGTGTCTGATTTATTTCTGAGATATGATGAGATTGAAAATAAAGTTTTTCAGAATCAATATGACTACACAGGGAAGGTCTGTTTTCTTTCATCAAGTTGACCCAAGACCAACATGCATGCTTTCTGATTGCCTGATTTCCCCCTCTCTTGCTCAGCAGAGAGAGATGTAATAAAGATTATAAAATAGATCCTCATCTAGAGATGGAATTGAGGTTGTGGAGGAATTAAAATGGATGGGAGTCTGGTAGAAAATCTGACATATAAATGGATCCTGTTTGGTGTAACAAAGAATTACCAGAGGAGGGAAATCGGAGGACCTGAGATATCACCCCGACATAGCCATTCCCATGATCACCACTTGCCTCCGTTGTTCACTGAATGCCTGAACAAGTTTTTAGCTCCTTTGCATGTAAGTCAAAACAGCTTTCACTTGTTTTATTTAGTTTTCATTATGGGATGGAGGCAAGCCTTGCACTGGGGGCTTGATTTAAAACAGAGCTGTCTCTCTCTGTTTCTCAGGCAGGAAAAAAATGTGAGCAAAAATTACTCTTGTCTCTAAGGAGCCTGTGGAGTTGGCCCCTGTTCTGGAGAAGAAGCTTGGAAGGCTCGGCACTGCTGATGCAGATTCATTGAGGAAGTGTACTCCTCAGAGGTAAGCCATCCATCATTACTCACTCGCTGGGCTTGTGCTTCCCAGACGACCACATAATGTCCAGGTTGGACATACAACTCTGCATCAGCCCAGGGGAAACAAATGGCACCCCTTTGGTAGATTAACTGGATTGGGCCATCCAAGGGAATCTTGTTTTATGGAATCACTTGGCTTACTGAATAGCCTCATGTTACAGATAAATGAAATCCTACAGCAAAGGAGCCAAGCCTGCTTTTTAGTTATTTTTCCAGACGTAGAGCTATTTGTCGCCAGAAAAAGTTCAGCTTCATGATAATGGGGAACACTGGACCATGAGACCATTGGGCTAGCAGTATCCTTTGCATTTCAAATAAAATCCTAGTTTCTCATCATGGCTGTAAACATCTGTCTCATGCTACTTATTTCTATATCCATATGCTCCAGCCACATTGGCTTTCTCTTTGTCCTTTAAATTTGTTAAGTGTATGCCATTCCAAGGACCTTGCACATGCTGTTTCACTGTCTAGAATACCCTTTCAGGTCTTGCACAAGACTGATTCTTTGTGATCATTGATGAAGCACAAATATCACTTTCTTGGGGGAGTTCTTTGCTGACACCTCCCTCTGAGGAGGCATCCACATCACTCTCTGATATATTATCCTGAATTATTATCTTTATTAAACTTTTCATTATGTAGGACTCTCTTATTTACTTGTTTATTGTTTGATCCTCCTTTTTTTTTTTTTTTTTTTTTGTGGTACACGGGCCTCTCACTGTTGTGGCCTCTCCCGTTACGGAGCACAGGCTCCGGACGCGCAGGCTCAGCGGCCATGGCTCACGGGCCCAGCTGCTCCGCGGCATGTGGGATCTTCCCGGACCGGGGCACGACCCCGCGTCCCCTGCACCGGCAGGCGGACTCCCAACCACTGTGCCACCAGGGAAGCCCTGATCCTCCCTTTTAAAGTGTAAGTTTCATAAGAGGCTGACCTTTCTCACTGTGTCTTCAACTTCTAGACAATGCCTGTCACAAGGTGATTCTTAATTAGTATTTCCTGAAAGAATGAATTAAATGCATCAAATAATCTGAATCATGTTCCAAATGGGTCCTGTAAAAATTGGAGATTTTCATATTCTTGCTGGGTCTCAGTTTTCTTTAAAGGAAGGGAATGAAAAATATTAAAGAACTTAATATACTTGTATTTTATGACTCTGGGGGGATTTTTCTTTTCACTGACTTCAAATTTTGCTGGCCACACAAAAAAATATTGTAGTATTGGAATTGGGAATTCGTACTCTGTGTTTCTCTGTGGCTATGTCCTTACAAGGTCAAAATCACTAAATGATTCCAACAAATCTGTTTTTGTGACATCACAAAAAGTTTATTTTCAGTTATGCAGACACAGTTCAAATGAATGGTTAAAGAAGAGAGTAAACTAGAAGAGTTGGCCCTGAAAAACCTCAGATAAGAAATATGAATATTACTTTCCCCCATCGTCAGCAGATGATTTTCCATTGAGAAAATCTTCAGTGATGATAGTGAAATATGACATGCTCATTTGAGTTTATGTCAATAACATTTAAGAAATCACCAGCATTGCCTTCGATTTAAGGTTTTTTGAAGACAGTAGAAAATGTCTCCTAACTCACACCACCCCCCACAGCATCAGGCCTGTCATTTATCTTGAAGATTGCACTTTTATCAGCAGGATGTTAAATTCCTCTTCCTAGAAGACTGTGGTTGTCTCGCCCAATTGCTCATTTTTGTGCTGAGATCACATGCTGTGTGCTGGTGTTTGATATTATTTGGTCAGTCTATTCATTCACACTTCATTCCATGCACATAACAGTGTTTATAAGTTTAGAAACCAAAAGAAGAGTTTTTACCTGTATATTTCACTTTTGCTCACAAATGTTTATCAAGTACCTACTATGCCCTGCACTTTGGGGAATGTAGCCAAGAGAGTAGACAACATGGACCCTGCCCTGATTTATATTCCATATTAGATGTTACAAGTATTCATTAAACCCCTACTGTTTACTAGGACACTTTTTCAGCTGGACACTTTTCCTTTAATTATGTCATTTATTTCTAAAAACAGTCATGCTTTATAAGTGTTATTGTCCAGATATGGCAGATGGGAAAACTGAAGGTTAAAGGTTCTTGCAATTTTCCCAAGATTAAATTTATGTCAAAGCTAGTACTTAAAATTAGTTTTCTGATTCCAAGTCCAGTGCCCACTGTAGAAAGACAAATGACACACAGCATTAACGAAATGACTATAGTACAAGGCAAGTTACTTTAAGTACTGCAGGGGAGGAAAAAACATTTACTTCTATATCTCCACTTTAAGGAGATGAGTGTATTAGTTTTCTCCAGAGAAACAGAACCAATTAATTGGTTCTGAGTATTAATTAATTCATTGTAAGGAATTGGCTCGCACAATTATGGAAGCTGACAAGTTCTGAGAGATTTGCAGTGGGCAAGCTGGTGACTTAGAAGAGCTGAAGGCATGAGTTCCAGTTGGAATGCCGACAAGCTTGATAGCCAGATAGAGCTGATGTTTCAGTTCAAGGCTGAAGGCAGGAAAAATCCTTTGTCTCAGTTCAAGGCAAAGAGGAGTTCTCTCTTACTTGTGGGAGGGTCAGCCTTTTTGTCCTATTCAAGGCCTCACTGATTGAGTGAGGCCCACCCACATTAGGGAGGGCAGTCTGCTTTACTCAGTCTAACCATTCAGAGGTTCATTTCATCCAGAAACACCCTCAAAGACACATCCAGAATAACACTTGACCAAATGTTTAGGCACTCTGTGGTCCAGTCAAACTGAGATACAAAATTAACTATCACATGGGCTTCCCTGGTGGCACAGTGGTTGAGAGTCCGCCTGCCGAAGTAGGGGCCGCGGGATCGTGCCCCGGTCCGGGAAGATCCCACATGCCGCGGAGCGGCTGGGCCCGTGAGCCATGGCCGCTAAGCCTGTGCGTCCGGAGCCTGTGCTCCGCAACGGGAGAGGCCACAGCAGTGAGAGGCCCGCGTACCGAAAAAAAAAAAAAAAACTATCACAGTGGGTTTGCCCTACTATCTCTTGATATGAATTAGTTGCTTCTGCATTAAAATTCTTATGTCAAGATTTTTTTTTAATTGAGGCAGATGTTTGCTTTTGTTGCTTTTACACTGCCCAGCATGCATTCTCCTTTCACACCAGTTCTTAATATCCTTTTAGGTAATTACCTCTCTTCTTTTGCCTGTTCTCAGGGGACTCTAGACATCCAGGTGCCCCACTTTTCTCTACTTGAAGGGCAGGCATGTGACCCAGGGTAATCTCAACAGCCTCTCTCTGGCATTGTGAATCTTTTTTTTTTTTTTAATGTTTCTTTATTGTGGTAAAAGTCACATCATAATAAAACATACTATTTTAACCATATTTAACTGTACAGTTTGTTGGCACTAAGTACATTCACATTGTTGTGCAACTCTCATGATCATCCATCTCCCGAATTTTTTACCTTCCTAAACTAAAACTCTGCACCCATTAAACATTAACTCCTTATTCCCTCCCCACCACCCCGTCCCCCGGCCGGTGGCATCTACCAATGTACTTTCTAACTCTATGAAATTGACTATTCTAGGTGCCTTGTACAAGTGGCACACAACACAAAGAGGGGAAAATGATTGGGTGCAAGTCTTTCAGTGCCAGAGGCTCTTTGAGTACTTCCCGCAACTTACATGTCTGGAAACTGCCACATTTTAAGTCTGGTTCGTTGCTCTACCATCAGCATCCTTTAACTAAATTTCCTTTTTGCTTAAGTTAGCTACATTTATTTTCGTTGCTTACCATAAAAGCACTCTATCGTATAGAAAAGCATTATATGATTCCCTACACTTTTGTGTCTGGTCTCAGTGGTGATGAACATCGACTGTTGTAGATTTGCCACTGGGATGGATTTCCCAGAAGATTACATATTCATCTGAAGCCTGGACTACCACGGAGAATTCTGTATCAAGTCTATTTTTTGAAGTGCTTTCATTTTCACATTGTCAATTTTGGCTTCCTTTGACTCCTATGGTCCCCACATCCTGAGACTGGGACTAAAGCCATTATTTCTGCTTAGTCTTAAAATCTTCTTATACTACTCACTTTTCAAGAGGGATTCCTGGAGTCATTCAATCTTCTATGTTGCCTGCTTTAACAAGGAGTAAAACGACTGATTATGCAGCACTTTTTCTACCACCTTGGTAGAGTTTCTCTATGGTAGGAACTCATTACCAAGCCTCTCCATCTCTGATGAAGAAGCAAAGACCACAAGAGTCTAAGTGACTAGATGGAAACGTAACAGCATGCAAGAAGACCCAGGAGCTAAGCTCAGAGTTTTTTCCCTCTATGGCTTTAACTACCTGGCTCTGTAGTGTTGCTCGCGCTCTCTCTCTCTCTCTCTCTCTCTCTGTCTTTTGAACACTGACCTGCGCTGCTCATAGAATGCTCTGGTGTGTCTCCAACTCAGCCTCCAGCATAGATATCCATGAATGCATTCTAGAACTGGATCGGGAACACGGGCCAGGAATCAGCAACAACATCTGCTTTAGAAAAACACATCATTGTTGCCATTTCTCCTATTGTTCCACTTTGCCTTGGCAGGTGAAAACAGGTCCCCTTTGACAGTTTCATTTGGTTCCTTTAGAGCCTTACAAATCCCCAAATTGCCATCTGGATTCTCTCCTATTGCTATCAAGTGGATCTCACCATTACCGCTTTTTTGTATTCAACATCTCATGCCTCTGTGCCCTTGTTCTCTTTGGCTCATGTTTTAGCAGTGTCATACTCAGCACAGTCTCATCCTTACTTTTCTTTTAAGTGTGTAGAGTGTGTCATGTGTAAACCTTTTGCTCTTACAGTCACACCAGCAAACACTTAATGCCGCCTTTTATAACCCAAACCCGCTTTGTTATTCCTTTTACATTTCATGCCTCAGTGATTTCTAAGTTCCCCGCTGTATTACAAAAGCCTGTTCAGACACTTAATCCTTGTATCCACTGGGACATCACATATTGCTAAGGTCAGAATTTTCCTTTCTGTGAGATTGTGCAGTTTTACTCCTTGAGATATATCATGTGCTTAGGGTTCAAGCTTTAAAAAATTCAAGTAACTTGCCTCCCTTATTATGGCAATTGAACATTTTCACAGATTTTTCTGACCCATTTAGAAAATGAATGAATCAGGTGCTTAGAAGTCAGTGCTTCTTCATCATACCTTTTTCACCCTTGGCTCAGATCCTACAACATCTATAATACATTTATCCTTTTAGAATATACATTTGTGTTGTGTTTTCATTTTCAGAGACTACTTTTGGTATTTTAAATCAAGCGTATGAAGCACTTTCATATAAACATTTCAGCAATCAGACTTAACTCATAATTTTTATCTTTATACCCTCAAGATAGGAATGAGTTCTTCTCAACTCCACATTTCTGTTCTCATAATGATGGTGAGAAAATATTATTTTCTTGGAAGTGACTGTGGGAGGTCAGAAGGTGCCCAAGTTTTCCAGATTTGTCTAATCCCTGTAGACCTTCACGCTAATTATAATAATCCCACCTTCTCTTTTCCAAGGTTAATTCTTCCTTCCTCTCACCCCTTGAATTGCAGTCAATCCCTCCTTTGATTGCTTCTTTGATCTCCCTTTCTCACCTAACAAATGGAAGGAAGCTTCCCTCTGACTACAACTGTGCTCAGGGTTCTTCTTGTCAGAAAACCCACTTCTTTCAACTGTATTAACGTCCTGCTCTCATTTTTTACTCACTACCCAAACTTTGAACCTACAGTTTCAACTTATAAGTTTTGTTTCATCACCTCCTATTCATCCCTGAATAGTTTACAGTAAAAACTAAAAATAGAACTACCATATGATCCAGCAATCCCACTCCTAGGCATCTACCAGGAGAAAAAGATAGTACGAAAATATACATGAACCCCAGTATTCATTGCAGCACTATTTACAGTAGCCAAGACATGGAAGCAAACTGAATGTCCATCGACAGATGAATGGATAAAGATGTGGTACATACATACCATGGAATATTACTCAGCCATAAAAAGAATGAAATAATGCCATTTGCAGCAACGTGGATGGACCTAGAGATATACTAAGTGAAGTAAGTCAGACAGAGAAAGACAAATATTATATCACGCTTATGTGGAATTTAATTTAAAAAAATGATACAAATGAACTTATTTAAAAAATAGACTTACAGATACCTAAAACAAACTTAGGGTTACCAAAGGGGAAATGTGGTGGGGGGAGGGATAAATCAGGAGCTTGGGATTAACACATACACACTACTGTGTATAAGACAGACAACCAACAAGGACCTACTGCATAGCACAGGGAAACCTACTCAGTATTCTGTGATAACCTATGTGAGAAAAGAATCTGAAAAAGAATGAATATATGTATGTGTAAAACAAAATCACTTTGCTATACACCTGAAACTGACACAACATTGTAAATCAGCTCTAATCCAGGGCTTCCCCGGTGGCACAGTGGTTAAGAATCCGACTGCCAGTGCAGGGTACACGGGATCGAACCCTGGTCCAGGAAGATCCCACATGCAGCGGAGCAACTAAGCCCGTGCACCACAACTACTGAGCCTGCTTTCTAGAGCCCGCGAGCCACAATTACTGAGCCTGTGCTCTAGAGCCTGCAAGCCATAAAAACTGAAGCCCGCATGCCGCAGCTACTGAAGCCCATGCGCCTAGAGCCCGTGCCATGCAGCAAAAGAAGCTACTGCAATGAGAAGCCCGCACACCGCAATGAAGAGTAGCCCCCACTGGCGCAACTACAGAAAGCCCACGCGCAGCAACAAAGACCCAACGCAGCCAAAAAATAAATAAATTAATTAATTAATTGATTTTTTAAAAAAATAAATAAGTTCTGCTACAAAGAGTTTCACAATTTTAACTTTAATGATCATATTTTATACATTATTCTTTTTTTTTGTTTCTTGCGGTATGCGGTCCTCTCACTGTTGTGGCCTCTCCCGTTGCGGAGCACAGGCTCCGGACGTGCAGGCTTAGCGGCCGTGGCTCACGGGCCCAGCCACTCCGCGGCACGTGGGATCTTCCCAGACCGGGGCACGAACCCGTGTCCCCTGCATCAGCAGGCGAACTCTCAACCACTGCACCACCAGGGAAGCCCCTACATTATTCTTTTGTATTGAGTACAGGGTGTGCAAGTTAAGCTGTTTTTTTCTGTTTTGTTTTTGTTTTTGTTTTTGTTTTACATCTTTATTGGAGTATAATTGCTTTACAATGGTGTTAGTTTCTGCTTTATAACAAAGTGAATCAATTATACATATACATATGTCTCCATATCTCCTCCCTCTTGCGTCTCGCTCCCTCCCACCCTCCCTATCCCACCCATCCAGGTGATCACAAAGCACAGAGCTGATCTCCCTGTGCTATGCGCCTGCTTCCCACTAGCTATCTATTTTACGTTTGGTAGTGTACATATGTCCATGCCACTCTCTCACTTTATCACAGCTTACCCCTCCCCCTCCCCATATCCTCAAGTCCATTCTCTAGTAGGTCTGTGTCATTATTCCCGTCTTGCCCCTAGGTTCTTCACGACATTTTTTTTTTCTTAGATTCCATATATATGTGTTAGCATATGGTATTTGTCTTTCTCTTTCTGACTTACTTCACTCTGTATGACAGACTCTAGGTCCATCCACCTCACTACAAATAACTCCATTTCGTTTCTTTTTATGGCTGAGTAATATTCCATTATATACATGTGCCACATCTTCTTTATCCATTCATCTGATGATGGACACTTAGGCTGTTTCCATCTCCTGGCTATTGTAAATAGAGCTGCAATGTACATTTTGGTACATGACTCTTTTGGAATTATGGTTTTCTCAGGGTATATGCCCAGTAGTGAGACTGCTGGGTCATATGGTAGTTCTATTTTTCATTTTTTAAGGAACCTCCATACTGTTCTCCATAGTGGCTGTACCAATTCACATTCCCACCAGCAGTGCAAGAGTGTTGCCTTTTCTCCACACCCTCTCTAGTATTTATTGTTTCTAGATTTTTTGATGATGGCCATTCTGACTGGTGTGAGATGATATCTCATTGTAGTTCTGATTTGCATTTCTCTAATGATTAATGATATTGAGCATTCTTTCATGTGTTTGTTTGCAGTCTGTATATCTTCTTTGGAGAAATGTCTATTTAGGTCTTCTGCCCATTTTTGGATTGGGTTGTTTTTTTGTTATTGAGCTGCATGAGCTGCTTGTATATTCTGAAGATTAATCCTTTGTCAGTTGCTTCATTTGCAAATATCTTCTCCCATTCTGAGGGTTGTCTTTTGCTCTTGTTTATGGTTTCCTTTGCTGTGCAAAAGCTTTGAAGTTTCATTAGGTCCCATTTATTTATTTTTGTTTTTATTTCCATTTCTCTAGGGGATGGGTCAAAAAGCATCTTGCTGCGATTTATGTCATAGAGTGTTCTGCCTATGTTTTCCTCTAAGAGTTTGATAGTTTCTGGCCTTACATTTAGGTCTTTAGTCCATTTTGATCTTATTTTTGTGTATGGTGTTAGGGAGTGTTCTAGTCTCATATTTTTACATGTACCTGTCCAGTTTTCCCAGCACCACTTATTGAAGAGGCTGTCCTTTCTCCACTGTACATTCCTGCCTCCTTTATCAAAGATAAGGTGACCATTTGTGTGTGGGCTTATCTCTGGGCTTTCTATCCTGTTCCATTGATCTATATTTCTGTTTTTGTGCCAATACCATACTGTCTTGATTACTGTAGCTTTGTAGTACAGTCTGAAGTCAGGGAGCCTGATTCCTCCACCTCCGTTTTTCGTTCTCAAGATTGCTTTGGCTATTCGGGGTCTTTTGTGTTTCCATACAAATTGTGAAACTTTTTGTTCTAGTTCTGTGAAAAATGCCAGTGGTAGTTTGATAGGGATTGCATTGAATCTGTAGATTGCTTTGGGTAGTAGAGTCATTTTCACAATGTTGATTCTTCCAAGCCAAGAACATGGTATATCTCTCCATCTATTAGTATCATCTTTAATTTCTTTCATCAGTGTCTTATAATTCTCT
>RJWK010009935.1:0-33247 GCA_004363435.1 Platanista minor
ATATATAATCTCCCCATGACTTAGTTATTTTATAAGTGAAAGTTTGTGCCTTTTGTTCCCCTTGGAGCATTTTGCCCCCATCCCACCCCTCCCCTCTGGCCACCACCAATCTGTTCTCTGTATGAGCTCTGTTGTTTTGTTTTGTTTTGAGGTTCTATATGTAAGTGAGATTGTAGGGTATTTGTCTTTCTCTGACTTATTTAACTTAGCGTAATGCTCTCAAGGTCCATCCATGTTGTTGCAAATAGTAGGGTTTCATTTTTTATGGCTGAGTAATACTCCATTGTACATATATACTACATTTTCTTTTTAAATTCATCCATCGATAGACACCTCGGTTGTTTCTATATCTTGGCTATTGTAAGTAATACTGCAATGAATATGGGAGTGCATACATCTTTTTGAGTTAGTGTATTCATTTGCTTTGGATAAATACCCAGAAGTGGAATTACTGGATCACATGGTGGTTCTATTTTTAATTTTGGGGGGAACTTCCCTATTGTTCTCCACAGTGGCTGCACCAATTTACAATCCCACCAGCAGTGCAAGAGGGTTCCCTTTTCTCCACATTTTCACCAACATTTGTGTGAGTGAGAGGGTATTTCATTGTGGTTTTGATTTCCATTTCCCTGATGATTAGTCATGTTGAGCATCTTTTCATGTACCTGTTGGCCATCTTGTGTGTCTTCTTTGGAAAAATGTCTATTCAGATCTTCTGCCCATTTTTTAATCAGATTGTTTGTGGGTTGTATTTGCTATTGAGTTGTATGAGTTTTTTTAAAATATATTTTGGATTTTAACCCCCTATCAAACATGATTTGCAAGTATGTTTTCCCATTTAGTAGGCCGCCTTTTCATTTTGTTGATGGTTTCCTTTGCTCTGCAGAAGCTTTTTAGTTTAGTGTACTCTCACTTGTTTGTTTTTGCTCCTGTTACCTTTCCTTTTGGTGTCAGATCTGAAAAATCATCGCCAAGGCTGATGACAAGGAGCTTACCACCTACGTTTTCTTCTTGGAGCTTTATGGTTTTAGGTCTTACATTCAAGTCTTTAAATCCATTTTGGGTTGATTTTTGGGTATGGTGTAAGACAGTCGTCCAGTCTTACTCTTTTGAATGTGGCTGTCCTGTTTTCCCAGCACTATTTATTGAAGAGATAGTCCTTTTTTTCATTGTATGTTCTTCATTCTTTGTATAAGCTTGGATTATTTCTGGGCTTTGTATTCTGTTCCAATGATCTGTGTGTTTGTTTTCATGCCAATAACATACTGTTTTTTTATTACTATAACTTCATAATGTAGTTTGAAATCAGGGAGCGTGATGCCTCCAGCATTGTTCTTCTTTCTCAAGATTGTTTTGGCTATTTGGGGTCTTTGTGGTTCCATACAAATTTTAGGATGGTTCTATTTCTCTGAAAAATGCCATTGGAATTTTGATAGGGATTGCACTGAATTTGTAGATTGCTTTGGGTAGTATGGACACTTAAACAATATTAATTCTCCTAATACATAAGCACAGAATATCTTTCCATTTATTTGCATTTTCTTCAGTTTCTTTCATTAATATCTTACAGTTTTAGTGTACAGCTCTTTCACTTCCTTGGTTAAATTTATTCCTAGGTATTTTATTCTTTTTGATGCAATTGTAGATGGGATTATTTTCTTAATTTCTCTTTTTGATAGTTCATTATTAGTGTATAGAAATGCAATAGGTTTTTGTATATAGATTTTGTATTCTGCAACTTACTGAGTTCGTTTTTTAGTTGTAACGGTTTTTTGGTAAATAATCTTGACTTGCAACCAACCTTAGAAATGGCTCTTAACAAGTTTTCCTTCTAAAGTGTGAGGTCTTCAAATGGAAATGAAGAATGTAGAAACATCCTCAAAGTGAGAAATATTTTTTAAAAAATAATTACAAGTAATACAAGAATGCAGGCTAGTTTATTTTCTAAAGCCTGTTAAGTGAGAAGTAAATGTTTTATTTCACTCCTCTCCTTCCAAAAGCCTTTAGTTAATTCATCAAATAATTTGGAGCACCTGCTATGTGCCAGCTACAGTTCTAGGTGCTGGAGATGCAGCAGTGAAAAAAAAAATAGGATCTATGCCCTCATGGAGCTTACTTGGTAGCGAGGAGACAGATAGTAAGCAAATAAACAAATTATATGATGTGATGTCAGGCAGTGGTAATGTTATAAAAAAATAATAAAGCTAGGTCAGTGAACAGAGATGGAAAGTGTGATGCTCTTTTAGAATGGGTAATCAGAGAAGGATTCAGAGGAAATGGTATCTAGGGAACCTCAGTGAAGTGAGGGAATAAGTCATATGAAAACGTATGAGTATCTGTTAAGGCAAATAAAGAGCAAATGCAAAGTCCCAGAGATAAGATGCTTGGAGTGATCAAGGAGTAGCACGGGAAACTTGTGAGCCAGAGGGTGGTGAGAAAAGGGGAGAGAGGAAGGACATGAGACTGGGGAGCAGACTGGGGCCAAATTAGGCACAAGTGTAGTCAGCCTTGCCTTCACAGTAAAACAAACTGGAGGCTTTCAAAAATCCTGACACCAGATTTCTACTTCAAAAACTTTGTCGAGACAATTTTTTTAGTGGAGAGATATATCGTGTTCAAGACTTGAATGTTTCACTATCATTAAGAATTCTGTTCTCCACTGCTTGATCTATAGATCTGGTGCCTTCTAAATCATAATCCCAATAAGATGCTTATAGAATTTGACAAGCTGATCGTGAAGTATATATGGAAATGCAAAGGATCTAAAAGAAATAGAAAAAAGTATGTATGTGTAGGGGTGTGTGTGTATGTGTATACAGACATATGCACAAACACACACATAGACCAACAGAGAAAGAATGGCCAAGCAAATGACACCAAATGTTAACACTGGTTGAATTTAAGTAGTTAGAAGGTAGTAGGATATATTTTTAAGGTATGGTTCACAAGATTTGCAGATGGATTGGATGTGGAATGTGAGAGAAAGCAGAGTCAGTGATGACTCTGCCATTTGGGTCTGAGCAGTTAGCTAGGTGACCAGAGTGTGCTGGGAAGTGTGTAAATTTGGTGGGTGGTCAGTTTTGGACTTGTTAAGTTCAAAATGCCAAATTAGATATCCAAGTGAAAATGCTGGGAAGGCAGTTAGTATACAACTCTGGATTCAGGGGAGAAATAGCACTATAGATATACACTTGGAGCTCATTAAAACCATGAACCTGGTGAGATCACCTTAGAGCTGTAATGCTGACATTTTTTTCTGGGGTGCTCCCTAAAATAATTTCAGAAAACTGTGTGCTCCATCACACATTATTAAACTGATACCTAGGAATTTTCATCGTAAATTTAAATAGTTAAAATTATGTAATTTATGGTATATTATAAACATGGACATTTTAGAAGATTACATTTAGATTCTTGGAAGCTAAATATCATAGAGATTTGAAAACCAAAATCTTTAATTAAAAAAAACGGAATAAATCCTAACAGTCAGAAATATTATCTAGTTCCCCTTCTTCTTGAACAAAAATATATTCTATTTCCTCAACAGAATTTTATCCTAATGTAATATATTTTTAATCTTGAGAAGTGCTTTATTGATTATCCTGTCATATTCCCTACCAGAAATATTGTTATAAATTGAAATAGTTTTTAAAAGATATCCTGTAATCTTAAAGCTCTATGTATTAAAAAGAAAGTTATGGAATGAGTTATCGTTGCAATTATTATCAGTAGAAAATTGACTAAGACACTTCTGTTAGAACTTTTCAACATGTCTCATATGTCAGTTATATATTGCCCTCCTTTTTAATGGTTCCTGGACCATTTTTCCTCCCCACAGCCCTGTGAAACTGTTGAAAGCTTTGCTCAGCATCTCAGCATCCTTTCAGCTACATATTTCTGCTCACCTTCTAGGCCTTTGGGCTGCCAACTTCAAAATGTAGGTTCCTTGAGGGTATAAGTGGGCCCACCACTCTGGCTTTCCCTTCCCTTCTGGATGTAAGCCTGGCAAGTGTTCATATTTTGTCATCTTTTCATCATATTCTGTCAGCTTTAACAATTGTTCTTGGTAGTAGGGTGGGTCAGAAATAAGTTAGACTACTTTGGAGCCTTTCTTGGTAATTTTTAACAATGGTAATATCAACCACCTTCAAGGGAGATAGCTGTCCTGCTACAAAACACCTGATTGTGAGGCACAGAACAGATGAACAAGGTGAATATCATTTCCTGACAAGTTATTAAAATTTATTTTAAAGATATAGTATTTGCAGCAATGTGCAATGGCACCAAGTTTTAGAAAGAGAATAGTGAAACAGAACAGAGAACCAGAAACATTTCTACTCATAGAAGGAAAGCCAATATATGACAGAGGTGGCATTGCTGATTAGTGCAGACTGGATGAATTATGAATAAGTTGTGTTGGGACAAGGGGTCATTCATGTGGAAAAAGCTAAATTTGGATATTGTATTATAAATATAAAAATTTATTTCATAGAAGAATAAAGACCTAAATGTAAAAACAAAATATTAAAAATAAAATAGAGGAGGATATCCTTATGATCTCAATGTAGAAGATTTCTTAATTAGGATACAAATAGCCCAGACCATAAAGGAAAAGATTAGTAATATCGACCTTTCACAAAAATGAAAGGCTTGTGGGCATTAAAAGTCATAATAAAGGGACTTCCCTGGTGGCGCAGTGGTTAAGAATCCGCCTGCCAATGCAGGGGACACGGGTTCGATCCCGGGTCCGGGAAGATCCCACATGCCGCGGAGCAACTAAGCCCGTGCGCCACAACTACTGGGACTGAGTGACACAACTACTGAGCCCACGCGCCACAACTACTGAAGCCTGTGCACCTATAGCCCATGCTCTGCAACAAGAGAAGCCACTGCAATGAGAAGCCTGTGCACCACAACGAGAGTAGCGCCCGCTCACTGCAACTAGAGAAAGCCCGCGTGCAGCAACAAAGACCCAACACAGCCAAAAATAAAAAATTAATGATTTAATTTTTAAAAAGTCATAATAAAGTGAAAAGAAAAAACAGGGACTATAAACAATTTGAAATGTATGTTATTGAAGAAGAATTAGAATCCTGAACACATGATGAATTTCTACTAATCAATAAAAAAGAGAAGCCTCAACAGAAAGTGGGCAAAATATGTGAATAGGTACATCACAGAAAAAGAAACACAGATGGTCAATAAACACAGGAAACGATGTGCTCATTCTAACTTATAACTGTGAAATGTGAATTACAAATATAACTAGATACCATTTTATATCAGCAGAATGTCCAAAATACACCCCATCAATCATAAAATCACAGATGGAGAGGATAAACCAAAATTCTTATTCTGATATGATATATACAGTATACAGAACTCCACTTATGAAGTATCCTCACCAAAAACCAATCTGATTTTGAATCTGATTAAGTTTCATGATTTAAATATCATTTTGTGTGAAATAGGAGGGATGTAGGAATATGTTGGATGACATCATAGCCATGTATTGGGAAAGGTCATCAGAAAGACATGACCCCAGGTTTGGCCTTCAAGCTGGACCCGGGCATTCAGCGCTGCTCACTCCCTCCCCTGTCCTTGAAATGTGCCCTCTGCTTGCCTTCCCCAATCTAGAAGCTGCCCAGGGACACAGCCTGGAGATAGTCATGCAATGTTGAGACCACATGGACTGTGTACATGACCAAGCCCAGTTAAACTTCTGTGTAAACTTGTAAGATTTGGTGGGAGGGTACGGAAATCTACTTGTCTTACAGCCTCTGATGTAAGTTCCTTTGCTTATTGAACCTGCTGCCCACCAGTCTGGAGCGGTCTGCCTCTTTGGTTTCTCCCTTCCCTGCTTGTGGTGGTGGTGCTGGGGTGGGGTGGTGATTTCACGTTTCACCCAGGAAGCTGCCTGGGAGGCTGCGAACCAACAGCGGAAGAGTGAGCCAGGAGACCAAAGAAATGGGCTGTAGGAAAGAGGGATCCACAGGGGAGATCCCAGGTGGGCCTTCCACCTCTCCATGGGCAGGCGTGGCCGATGTGTGGGATGCCTGTGGGCCAATGCATGAGTACGGGGGCGCCCTGAGAACACCGGCTGCTGCCATGCACTGTTTAAGGAACTGTGCAGAGTGCCCTGTGACAAAGAACGGAAACTTGTGGCTGCCACGGGGGGCTGGCCTCTACTGGGGGCAGTTCGGGCTGTACATCGATGCCCAACTAGAGGCTGAAATGAGAGTTAAAACGTTAAAGGAAGAGCTGAGGTACGGAAGGATGTGCGGTATCCACTGCTCTGCTAGCTCTGGGCTGACACACAGGGTGGGAGAGCAGGTTGGTAAGTTTAGAGACCTGAGCTTGTGACAAAACCTGGTTAGGGTACCAAGAGGTGGAGTTTCTAGGAAGAAGAAGAAAACAAAGAGGAGGATGTTGAAGTGATTGATGAGAAAAGAACAAAAAGCCTCTTGCCATGTGTCTCCAAATACAAAGGGAAACTTTAAATAACAGTTACCCCAAAGCCTAGGAGAAAACTTACATTTTTGATCTGTCCCTTGTGGTTGTAAATCTTACTGTGTTTTTAAAATGTAAACACCCCAGGAGTTAAACAAAACATTGCCCATAGATACTAAAAAAAAAAAGGGGGTGGGTGAGTGGGTGGAGGGCTTTTTCATAAAAGTTCTCTTGCCAAAATCGATTTGTAAAAGAACTAAGGTTTTGTTTTGCTTTTTTTGTTTTACAAAGCTAGTAGAAATAATAAGGATGAAAAAAATCAGTGTATATAAAAAGTAGAATGTGTGTTTCTGGTAAAAGAAGGGTGAAATGCACTTCTGGTAAAGAAAATAAAATGTGTTTTGTTTGATAAAAAATGTTGCACAATGTAAAAGCTGAGAATTATGCTTTATTGGAGGCCACTAGTGAGGAACTGTTGCAAAGAGGTAAGGGAGTAGCCTAAATATAGGAGTTTTTGCAACAAACAATCAAACCAAAACACACAAAAACTATGTAGTCAAACCTCAAAAGATTACTGCTAATCACAAAAACAGCCATCTCAAGTTAATGATTTTAGTGCTTTTCTATGTATGGGAAGATGCAGGCGTCTGGGTTCACTGAAATTTTTCCACTGATACGCACTTAACTATCTAGGGCCAGTATCCTGTTTTCTTCCATTCTGAATTCCCCTCAGTGTGCACCATCAGGGGTGACTACGGTAGCTGATGGACTGATGGTGGGGAACATTTGTTGTTTACTGGAATGTCAGGCATCTTTTTGTCCACAGATATAAAGGACGTGTTTTAAATTAAAAAGATAATAATTTTGTCCTAAAATAAAATTATTATTTCAAAATTTAAAAAAAGACAAAATCTAATGAGATATAAAAAGTTACAAAATGTTTATGGAAGTCACAAAAGATTTGTAAAATCACAAGTTTTGTAAAAATCAAAAGATTTGTGAAGGAAAAACCTTTAAAAAATTTATTTGTGGTCAAGCTAAGATCAAACTAAATTAATTAAATTTAAGAAAAAATTTATGTCAAAAGTGCATGGTACAAAATTAAAATTTGGTTTTCTCTCTGTTAAAAGAATAAATTTTCTTAGATTATTACTCTGCTTTTTAAAAAATTGTAAGCAAAGGTTTTTCTTTACCTTTAATATAGTCTGCCTAGAATACAAAGATTTTGTGTTCGAAAAAATTTTGTCAGCTCTTTAACCATGGCTATTTTAAAGTTTTTTATCGTTTACAGACAGTTATTGTTTTACTGTGATGCTTTTACAAAGGTGTTTCTACAAAGGTGCTTCACCTTCAAAGAGGTTTATGGAAAAAAAAAAAAAGCTCCAACAAGTACACATTTCTGATAACTAAGATCAACTTGCCTTCACATGGGAAAGACAATAATAAACCTTTCAAGTGCTTCCCCCAGGTTACCTACACAGGTTACCCATATGTCATGGGATGGTAACCCAAGACCTGCCCCTGGTCTCTTTCCTCACATTAGTAAAACGGGCCAGTTACATTAATGATATAATATTAACACGTGAAGACTTGGCTCTGTTGCAGAACACTTTGTAGGCTTTGCTGAAACATATGGGGGGATGAAAAGGAAAAAAAAAAAAGATGGACAGTGAACCCGGGGAAAATTAAAGCTCCAGACACCAAATAAGGTTCTGAAAGTCATTTGGTCAGATAAGATGCAAGTTATCCCCAACACGGTTTTTGGTAAAATACAAGACTATACAACTCCTAAAAATGTAAAAGAATATAAGCCTTTGTAGGGGGTTGGGGGGTTTAGAGAACTTTTATTCCCCGCCTGCCACAATGCCTCCAACCCTTATGCCACCTGGTAAAAAAAAGGACATGTGTGCAACTGGGGGTCAGAGCAGTAAGCCACCTTTAAAAAATAAAAAATACTAGTAAAACAGATTAAAGCTCTGGACATCTCCCAAGCAGGACTACATTTGAGTTAGATGTGTCTGTGAATCCACAAGGTCTGGGTCAGATACTATGACAGAGATGACAAAAGAGGAAAACGCCCCTAAGATTTTGGTCTCAACTCTGAAATGGGACAGAACCCCAACCTAGAATCCTATAACCGGTAAAAATATGGAATGAAGGAGAAATCAAGACATGCTCAGATGAAAAACTAAGAGAATTTGTCGCTGGTAAATGTATCCTAAAAGAATGGGTAAAGGAAGTTCTCTAAACAGAAATGATCAACATTAGAGTATCAGGAGGGAAGAAAGAACATGGTAAGAAAAATTATGGATAAATACAGTAGGTTTTGCTTCTCTTCTTGAATGTTCTAAATTATGTTTGACAGTTAAAGCGAAAGTTATAACATTGTTTAATGTGGTTCTAAATGTATGTAGAGGAAGTACTTAAGACAATTATGTTATAAATGGTGAAGGGTAAAGAAATGTAAAGGGAAATGAAGCAAACCTAAATGTGTATGCACCAAACAAAAGAGCTGCTCAATATATAAAGCAAAAACTGATAGAACTGAAAGAAGAAATAGACAAATGCACAATTTTAGCTGAACAATTCAACAATTGATAGATCAACTAGACAGAAAAGCAGCAAGCACACAGAAGACCTCAACAACACCATGAATCAATGGGATCTAATCAACATTTATAAATTACTCCATTCAACAATAGAATGCATTCTTTTCAAGTGTACATGGAACATATACCAAGATAGACCATATCCTGAGCCATAAAACAAACCTCAACAAATTTAAAAAGAATTGAAATCATACAGGGTATGTTATCTGCCTACAATGGAATCAGACTAGAAATTAATAACTGGAAGAATAACGGGAAATTTTCCAGACACGTCGAAAGTAAATAATATATTTATAAATAATCAATGTAGTCCCAAGGGAAATCAACGCATACATTGAACTGAATGAAAATTAAAAATACAACATCTCAAAATTTGTGGGACACAGCTAATGCAGTGCTGAGAGAAAAATTTATGGCATTAAATGCAAATACATTAGGAAGGAGGAAAAGTACCAATAATCTAAGCTTCTGACTCAAGAACCAAGAGAAAGAAGAGCAAAATCAACCACAAGCAAGCAGAAGGGAGGAATAATAAAGATAAGGACAGAAATCATTGAAACTGAAAACAGGAAAACAATAGAGAAAATCAGTGAAACAAAGAGTTGGTGCTTTGAAAAGATTAATTGACAAACTTTTAGAGACTGACAAATTTAAAAAGAGAAAAGACATAAATTTCCAATATCAGGAATGGAACAGGGGGTATCACTAAAAATATCAGATGGATAGTAAGGGAATACTATGAACAAATTTACACACATACATCTGACAATTGTGATGAAATGAAACTATCCCTTGAAAAACACAAACTACCACGATTTCCTGAATATGAAACAGTAAAAAGTGAGCCATGCAAATGCCTGGGGAAGGACCATTCTAAGCATATGAACAAGCAAATCCAAAGGGGCTGAGTTTGGGCATGCTTGGTATGTCTGAGAAACAGCAAGGGGGCAGTTTGGGTGGAAAGCAGTGAGTGAGCTGGAGAATACTGGGAAAGAAAATTGGAGAAGTAGCCAAAAGCCAGATCGTATAAGACCTTATAGTTCATGACTTTATTTTACATGGCTATTTTTCAGTGGAATTATGGACATGATCTGATTTGTGATTTGAAAGGATCACTCTGGCTGTCATGTGGAGGCAAGTGTGAAAGCAAGGAGCTGTTGGGAAGGTATTATAGTAGTCAAGATGACATGATGTTGACCATTTTTTCATATGCTGATCTGCCATCTATATATTTTCCTTGGTGATGTGTCCAGGTCTTTTGCCCATTTTTTAACTGGGTTGTTTGCTTTCTTATTGTTGAGTGTTAAGAGTTCTTTGTATATTTTGGATAACTGGACCCTATCATATATAACTTTTGCAAATATTTTCTCCTAGTCTGGGCTTGTCTCATTCTCTTGACCTTTATTATCTTTAATGTCCATGGGGCTGGTAGTGATGGCCCCTCTTTTATTTCTGATATTAGTAATTTGTGTCTTCTCGTTTTTTTACTGGTTAGCCTATAGGTAAGGGTTTGTCAATTTTATTGATCTTTTCAAAGAATCAGCTTTTGGTTTCATTGATTTTCTGTTAATTCCCTGCTTTCAATTTCATTGATTTCTGCTCTAATTTTTATTATTTCTTCTCTTCTGCTTACTTTTGAATTTAATTTGCTCCTCTTTCTTCAGTTTCCTACAGTGGAAGCTTAGCATATTGATTTTAGATGTTTTCTTTTCTAACATTCAATGATATAATTCAGTGTTACAATTTTCCCTCTAAGCTCTGCTTCCAGTGCATCCCACACATTTTGATAGGTTATATTTTCATTTTCATTTGGTTTGAAATATTTTGATTTCTCTGGAGAATTTTTCTTTGACCCATGTGTTATTTAGAAGTGTGTCGTTCAATCTTCAAATATCTGGGGATGTTCCAAAATATTGCCAAGTATTTTAGAATATTTCTGTTACTAATTTAATTGGTTTAATTCTACTGTGGTCTAAGACCATATTTTGTATGATGTCTATTCTTTGAAATATGTTAAGGTGTGTTTTGTGGCCCCATATACCTGTCTTTTGATGTACATAAGTATGCATGTTTTCTAGGCATGTACCTTGGAGTAAAATTATTTGACTCTAGTAAATACTGATAGACAAGTTTTCCAAAGTGGCTGTAACAATTACACCCCCACTGAGAGTGCACAAGAGTTCCATGTGTTCCACAGCTTTGCCTTTGCTCTGTATTATCAGTTTTAAAATCTGTAGCCATTTTGGTGGGTGTGTAGTAGTATATCATTGTTGTGCTAAGTTGCATTTGCCTGATGGTTAATGAAGTTAAGCAGTTTTTCACGTACTCATTGGCTATTTGGATTCCTCTTTGGTGAAGTGCTGTGTGTCTTTGGTCCCTTCCCTCCCCCTTTCTATTGGATTGTGTTTTCCTTATTGCGCTGTAGATGTTCTTGCTTTATTCTGAATATGAATTCTTTGTTTGATAAATCAATTGCAGATTTCTTCACCTACTCCTTGGATTGTTTCCAATTCTTTTAATAGTGTCTTTTGATGAACAGTATTTCTTACTTTTAATGACATCCAGTTTATCAGTCTTTCCCTTTGTGTTTTCTAGAAGTTGATATCATTATTATCAACCTGCTTTTACAGAGAAGTTAATTGAGGTGCTTGGCACTGGAGCTCTCAGGAGCTGGAGGAGAGTGAGGCAGGCCTCTGGCAGCAATCACTGTCAGGTTCCTGCAAGTGTGCCCAGCATGTGCATGACTCTGAGGGTCAATCCCTCCTCAAATTTTGATCCCTAGACGCCTCACCTCAGTCCTGGCCCTCCCAAGGTCTTGAAAGACCTCCCTAGGTTTATCACTTCCTGTCTAGACTAATTTTAATTGGGTTCTCTGAGTTTGGAATTCAGTAGCTAAAAGTCAGTTTACCTTCTCCAGTAAAATAGAGCTAAATGATCATCCTGCTCAGTCTACCAAACACTGGCAGCTGATTAAAGGTACCCAGGCCTCTGCTTTGCTTAAAAGGTTCTCAATTTTCCTGAATAGGTGACTTTGAAGGAGCTCCACTCTTAGAGTTTGAGAAGCAGAAGAAAGAGGGTCTCAGGAGCCTCCCAGGAACTTGAGAAGGTTGCGCGCCCCGGGCTGGCAAGTGAGGGGCGGGCTAGTGTTTCCTCAGAGCCGAGGTGCCGCAGGCTTTTAAACGGGGCATCCATGAAAACCCGGATCCCGGATCGCTGGGCCTGGACGCGCCGAGGGTTATCCCCTTTCCCAAATCTCCTCTCCGAGTCTTCGCCTGAGCTCCGGCCGGGCGCCAACTGAAAGTGAAAAACCGCGGGGCTGCAGCCGGCCGTGGGAGCCTACTTCTCCGTGACGAGGTGAGTGTGAACCTCTGGGTCTTTCCTGGCTTGAGCAGTGGCTTGGTGGGAGCAGAATCTCGGTGCCGAGAAACGAAAAGAGACTTGGCTGACGCGTGCGGGAGCTGGGACGCTGCCCACCGGACTCAGCCGTAGGAAACCTCTTTGTGTCCAGACGGGAGTGTGTGTCGGAGGAAGGCGGAGTAGTATGCTGAGAAAGAATCCAAGTCTGCTTTGGGAAACCTTGGGCAGTGCTTTCCAGGGACACTGCCTGAGATGCAAACCCATCTGGCTGCTGAAAAGCACAGGTGGGAGACAGGTGATGAGCAGGGGCCTCGGCGGGAGCCTCGGGAAGTGCGCGGGTTCCCGTCGCCTCCACCCCTACCCCCCTCCCAAGGAAGGTTTTTCGCGTACCTCCCCGTCTGCCACGATCTTCCCAGCCCCCCCAATTCCAGAACCTAACTCCGCCTCTGTGCTTTGTGAACGGCTTCCTTCTTCCCCGTGTCTTGACAAGTGACTGAGAATCACTTGTTGCAAAATTTGTGTGCTGAAGTAGGAGCGATTCTGGCTGTCGTGCTGTAGAGAGCATTGCGTATTTAACGGAGAAGATGCTCCGCGAGAGTCCCCGGCACTGCAGGCTTTGCTTATCACATGCAAGCCATTTCTTAAGTATTTTTGCACCTGATTAGCGCCCTCGGAACTCAGCTAGTGTAATGTATAAAAAGAGCATTGGTGTGATTTTAAGACATTTCGGGGAGATCTTTTAACGCTTCTTTAATATACAGCAAATGCCACGCAAAATGACTATTTTGCTCCAGCAGCCCCCAACTGTCACAGCGCCCTGCGATAGTCAGGTAGAGTAGTAGTATGCATGTCGTGACTTGGATTGTTCATTTCATTTGAGGGCTGCTTGTAATTTTGAATCTGGCAAGTTGGTCTTCAGGACCTCAATCTCCTTATACATCCTTCCTTCTCTGAAGATGAGACACCCTAGAAGCTCATGACCACCGGTGGGCTTGTTAGTGATGTCACTCTACAACTAAGACATTGTTTCTCCTGCCTGGTCCACGTGGTCTCCCAAGGGGGACTCTTAAGTGGGTCCTGGCTACTATCTGCATTGAATAAGCAGCCCAGGTATTTGCACAATAAAGGGGCAGAGCCACCAATCTAGCCTCAATGTTAGAACTTTCCCCCTCTCCTGCCTGTGAGCCAGAGGCAATGTCCTAGCATCCGAGGATCATTTAGTTCTGCCCCAATTTTGAAATTGCTGTCCTGACTCTTCATTTGCTGCCTTCCTGCTAGATGGCAGTGTGTAACAGTGAATTTAAGTATACAGTCTCAGCTGTTACTGTTCTATGGCTCATCTTAAATTCTTCAACTAAAAAAAAAAAAAAGTAGTTTTCAAGTTTTATCTTAAAACAACATTTTTGAAAAAAATTCACACTAGGGTTAAAGTTAGGAAATAAAGAAAATGAACGTATTGTTTAGACAAACAATGATGTGATTCATATATGTGTAATTATTGCTCAGTTTGCAGATGTTTCCAACCCATATTTAAATGCTCTCTAAATTTGGAATGTAAAGAGTTGATTTCAGTAAGAAATCTAGTACCTGATTCGATTACCAGCATTCTACAATAAACATTTGTAATAGGGTTCTTGACCATGAGTTTTTAAAAATTAAAAAAGAATAAGTTTATCTTTACAGTATTTTTCAGATATTTATTTACTTGAGAATAAAATTTGAGTTTTCAGAAGTTAATGTTGAATTGCTCAAAAGGAGAATAAAGATCAAGTAATCCTAAAACTTGTCATATAGAAATATTTCTTGTTTTATACATTTCCAGAAATCTTTAGTTTGTGATGACTCAGATTGTCTTGATTACTGTCTCTTTACTTGATTAATTTTTCTTCTGTGTGGTGCTCTTGGGCCCTATTCATGGGATCAGAGAGCTTAATTTTGGGATACAGCCTCAGAAGATGATCTGGTCCAGCCCTTCGTCTTTAGGCATCTGAAGTATTAGCCAGATTTTGTCATTGTTAATGGGTTCCTCACTCATGATTACATGAATGATCAAAGTGGTTGAGGGCCTTTAATTCACAACTTTTTGCCAGGAAGGAAAATTGTTACTGAGTAACCAGTAAGCCCTTGTTGGAGAAAGAACAGTTACAAAGAACACCTTCCAAGGAAAAAGATGAGAAAGAAAGAGTCCTATTCTCAAGGTGCTGGTTCAGCTCTTAGTGTGACACAGAGTTTTCCCAGTCTTGGACCCTCTCCTCCATTTAAAAAACCTATGTTTTTGGAATGCTTTTATTTGGGTCTTTATATCAGTCTTTTTATTTAGTTGTCTGTCTGGGTTTGTTTTTATCTAGTTGCTACATGAAGTAGACCCACTAAGTGAGATTGTATAAATACTGTATAATTTGAGTGCTTCAGTATGTGTCTGGAATTTAAGAATTTGAGAATGGCATCACCTTCAGTTCCGCAATAGAAAAGTAAAGGTGCTCATGCTACAACTTCCTTCCCCCCATTAATCACCAGACTAGATTCACGAGGCTGTCAGTATCCCTTTCTCTCTCATTATTCTCTATTTGTTTCTCCTGCAATGTGTGCTTGGTCCAAGAGGATCACCTTCCCAGATAGAAATCTGCAAGCCAGAGCACTCTTTACTTAAAAATAAATACTCAGCAAAATATGAAGTCTATTTAAAAAAGGATGAGGAACACATTAACACAAATAAATGTTAATAAAACTGGATGAAAGTGGAAACTGTGGAACCATCACACCATGCTCATCAGGCCAAGGGACAGTCTTCTGATAATTAACGACATTGGTCAACTTTTTTTTTTGTTTACATTAGTCAACTTTTTAATGTTCGACAGTTGTTTTATATGTACCCGATAAAGCAGCTTTAAAGAGTTTCCTAAACCACCCCTCCCCACCCCCCCCAGCATTCTCTCCACTGCTGTGATAGAAACAAGCACAAGGTATGGATCTAAATCTACTGACTTGTTACTGGGGAGGAGTAACCCTTCCCAAAGCAGGTAGCCTTGAACGTCCAGGAGAATGGCTATGGTAGTGAAAGAGGTATGGGTGTTGTAGGTAGGGACCAGAGCACAGAACAGGAAGCTGAATCCCAGGAACAGCCAGAACAAAGGGTATGTGTGGTAGAAGCTAGAGAAGTAGGGTGGGGTCCAGGGAGTCTTTGTTTTCTAAACCGATGAATTTGGTCTTTATCTTGAACTCTTTGGGAAGCCATTGATGGATTTTAATCAGAGGAGAGATATCCAATCTACATTCCAACAACATCTCTACAGCTGAATGGAGGATGCTAGTGGGTCAGACTGGTAGAAATCCCAGTTATCAAGCTTTTGAAGTCACCAAGTAGGAAAGGATGAGGAGTGTCCGTGAGAACAAGTAGAGATGAAGAGAGTTAGTTAAAAATTGCCTGGAGAGTTGTCTGTCTGAAGGCCCTTAGACCTTCCCATCTGCCTGCCTTGTCATCAGCCTTTCCCAGGACAGCACTCCACTTAAAGGGACCCTCTGAGGGTTTACCCATCATAAAATGAAAACAGGTTGGGAGAGTCAACTTATTTGAAAATGGCACTTTGGTGTGAATAATTTAAGTTTGGTAATTAGATACATTCCTTTGAAAGGCTCTCCCTGATATACCCTTAAACTCAGTTAAGACAGTCGCTCATTAACCCAAATGACTCACCAATCACTAGAGGAGAGATGATCCAAGGAGGTTTCCCAGAGCTCCCCGGTGTGTGTCACCTAGGGTTGGCTTCTCATTTTACACTCAGAGACACAGGGCAGAAGTCTTCTTAGTCCTGTTTCTGAGACCCTTAACCTGCACCTTGGACCGGCCCTGTGTGGCTGACATTTGAAGCTGGCATCCTCAGGCTGCTAATTCACTTTAAGATGTTCAGTCTCTCTTCTGTCCATTTTATTTCCAATTAAAGTGGACAACACTGAAATTATTTTGGAGTGAAAGTGTTGCTGGTTTTGATGGAATAGCACTTGCAGGAGTGTGAGATGGTCATGCTCAGCTCCAGACCCCTCTCTGGGCAGCAGATGGCTGGCCCCAGGCCGTGCACACAGCCGTACGATGCATTTCAGAGCTCAGTGCTTGGGTCAAGAGGGTCAGTTAGTAGGTCCATTTCAGACGTTATCTACATGGTTGTCTGAACAAACACACACTACTCCAGCCTGGGAAGGAGTGTTCTGGGGCACTCTCTTGGAGGACTCTGAGATTCACCCTGGGGGCAATGATGAAACAGAAGGGAGCTTTCTACTTGGGGACCCATTGGAGTCCCCAAGTGCTCTCTGCAAGCCCATCTGTCCCACCAGCCAGGGAACTGCTTACTTGATGAAAAACTCCCAGGTAATTAATGCCATACGTATATTAGACTGATGTGCCCCAAGGCCTGGTTGATTGCTGCCTGCTCTAAATCATAATACCATCTACACTAGCTGATTCTATTCTTTTTTTTTTGCGTTACGTGAGCCTCTCACTGTTGTGGCCTCTCTGGTTGCGGAGTACAGTCTCTGGACACGCAAGCTCAGCATGTGGGCTCTTCCTGAACCGGGGCACGAACCCACGTCCCCTGCATTGGCAGGCGGACTCTCAACCACTGTGCCACCGGGGAAGCCCTGATTCTATTCTTTAGTGGTGGGTATTTACCCACAGCTCAGTCCTTTGAGACCATACTATGTACTTCTGGTTTGGGGAATATAACCTAAATTGAGATTCTTTGGATGGAAGGGAATTTGTAAACTTAAATTCTTCTGTCATAATCTGTACAGACATGTAAAGACTTAAAAAGGCCCAAGGACAGATCTGAGCCATGTACTAGCTGTAAAAATATCCCAGACTGTGTCCTCACACACTCTTTCCATCTTTTGTTTTCCTTTATTCCTGACTCTTTTGTACTCTTAACAAGCTGTCACTATTTTCCCGTTCTCTTTTCTTTTCCACTGATCTTGGAGTCAGGTGACCTGATTTCTAGACCCACATCATCTTTAAAAACTATGATCGTGGGTAAATCACTTAAACTTACCAAGGATCGGTTTCCTTATTTGTGGGAACCGAGAATAATAATAATGGCCGTACCTACATTACAAAGTGGTTAATGGATAAGATTGAGTGGAGTGATGATATATTGAAAAATCTTTTGAAAATGATTTAGCTTTATATCCATTTAAAGTGGTAATATTATTTCATTACCTAATCTGGGTTACATTAATTGTAGTTATAATAAATTGCTTTTGCATATAAAACAAAAAATAGATAAACTTTCTGTTATAAAAGGGAAAGAAATAATGAGAGTTAACATTTATTCTTTACTGTGAAGAAACTGGGGCTTAGAAAGATTTAGCAACTTGTCCAAATTTATATTACATATAAATGACAGCTAGGATTGGAGCCCAAATGTGCTAGCTCCCCATTTTATGTGATTAATAGCTACTAGCATCTACTGAGTAGAAGGAAAGGTTCTTTTGGACTTTTGATACTTTTTTCCCTGGTACATCATCTGACAGAGAGCTGTTGTATACAGCTTTTTTTCTGTGATTTAGGCAGATAAGCTATGAGTGTTAGTATTATCTGATGGGAATTTTATAGCCTTTGTGTTAACAAAGTATAAAAAGAACGTGTGAACTTCGGAGTCTGACTAGTTTCTGGTTGTATTACTCATCAAAATTATAGTCTTGGGCAAGTTACTTTACTTCCTTCAAATTCAGTTTTCTTAGCCTTAAAAATGAGGCTAAAAATTGCTACTTCATGAGTTGTTGGGAGGACTGAATGAGCTTATGCATTCTGAGTACTTAAGAAAGGACGTAATAGGTCACTCAGCAAATATTCGTGATCTCTTTTTCTTTGGCAAAGTATTTCCTCCTTGTGAAGTTCCAGTTGATCTGTCAGTATCATACTTTATATGAATTCAACTTCATTTTCCACTTAAAGTTATGATAAAAATTATAATAATATTTAAACATGAGAATAGCAAACATTTCTTGGATATTTATTATGTGTCAGGCTCTGAAATAAGTGTTTTGCCAGTTTTCTCTCGTAGAATTCTCACAGTAACTCTCTGATTAGGCACCTTATTTTCTACATTTTGGGAATTGAATCAAGGAGAGGCTGAGGAGTTGAGATTTGAATCCTGGCAGGCTGACTCTAGAGCCCGTTCTCTTAGGCGCTGTGGATTGTGGGACTTCCGTGGATGAAAGAAGAAAACTGCGCTTTTGGCTGTTTCTGAGACCAAGAGTTATTTTGTTTCTGAGGAGAAGAAATAGCCTACACTTAAAAGTTAATTAAGGTAGATGCATGAGAGGGGAGCATACCTTTAAGACCAAGGCATTTAACCAGAATTCTATATCATTTTTATATTTCTCATGGTATCTTCAATTCTGTATCTGAGAGGTGTACAGTCAGATCTTAGGATCAGCCCTTGGAGCACTCCCTTCCTCTGGAATATTGATCCTTGCTTTCCTCTGAACTCCACAGGGTCATTTGCTCAAGACATTTGACTTCAGAGAACCCCGGGAATAAGAGGCATTCTATGGGACTATTTAGTGCATTTAAAAAACTTTTGGTAAAGATCATCCATTTCAGATGGATGGAAATCTTATTTCAAGATGCCCAGAGAACCGTACTGCCCATATAACCCACTGCTTTAGTGCACTTGCCAGAAAAGACTAAACAAATAAATCAGTAATCTGAATTCCTTATGTTGTAGCTGAAGTTGTTTTCCTTGGGGGGAACTGGGGTCAGTTGATCATTTTCCATTTCTAATCAATGCCTGAAACTTTGATTTGTTTTTTCCCTAATTTTTACAGGAGTGGGTGGACAGTCCTGGTTATTTCTGCTCCACTTCTCTGCTCTTTTGGAACTTAGATAGAAGGAAATGACTACATGTCAATGACTTTTGGAATTCAAGTCTGATGGCAGGGAAAATTAAGTGGAAGCATTATTTTAGTCTCGGGACCTGACTGTCGATCTCTCACTCTCCTGTAATGGACTTTCTGACTTTGGGCAAGTCACTTCATCTCTCTGGTCCTGGTTTCCTGATCTGTGAGTGAGGTATTAGGTCTAAATGATCTCAAAGGCTCCTTTTAGTTTTAAAGCTTTGGGTTTCTACACGGTAACCCTGCAAGACTACATTTATGAAATCTTCTGCACTGTGGCTAAAATATTGTTCATTTGTTACAGATTGTTTTTGATGCCTTTTGGTTTAAAGAAACTCCAGCTGCTCTGATGATCGCTTAAGAAGACTGCATGCTGTTCCCTTTCAATGCCAAGCCAAGCCCGCTCAGAACCTCAGTTCTCAGTCCTCCATGGAGACCAGGTCCCAGCAGGAATGGCAGTGGAGGAAATTGGCACCCAGATGGTTCCTCCACGTGAAGTTGTCTTGGGCTGCAGGCCGACTCGAGAACACCTGGTAACCAGGCTAGCCCTCTGTCAGTCACCCAGGGCAGGGCAGCATGGTGCGGATTCAGAGGAGGAAGCTTCTGGCATCTTGCCTGTGCGTCACAGCTACTGTCTTTCTGCTCGTCACACTCCAGGTACCAAGAATTTGGGTTGTCCAGTGTTGATTCCTGGGCCTTTGCCAATCCCCCATTCTCTCCAAGTACTTTACTTTTTGCATCATTTCTCAGTATCAGGATTTTCTATGTAAAGCAAGGAAAATACTTTCTTTTTTAACAGACGAAACTGACGTTCAGTGAGCGGATGTCAGGTTTAGTGAGTGGATGTGTCAGGTAGAAACAAAATCAGTGAGTTAGGGGATCAGTTTGCAACTCTTGCCGAGTACTGGTTTTAGAGTGACAGAAGGTAGAGTTCTGTCTGTCTTACTGGGTCAGAATTGGATGGCTTCCTCCAAGTCATGATCCCTTCTGAAAGATGCCATTCATTTTTTGTTTTGTTTTGTTTCATTTTCTTATTTTGGTCCTGCTGTGTGGCTTGCAGGATCTTAGTTTTCTGACCAGGGATCGAACCCCTGCCCTCAGCAGCAAAAACACAGAGTCCTAAACACTGGACCGCCAGGAAATTCCCTTCTGTTTTTTTAAAAAATAATTTTAATTAATTAATTATTTTGGCTGCGTTGGGTCTTCGTTGCTGTGTGTGGGCTTTTCTCTCTAGTTGCGGCAAGTGGGGGCTACTCTTCATTGCGGTGCACAGGCTTCTCATTGCGGTGGCCTCTCTTTTTGTGGAGCATGGGCTCTAGGCGCACGGGCTTCAGTAGTTGCAGCACGTGGGCTCAGCAGTTGTGGTGCGTGGGCTCGGTAGTTGTGGTGTGCGGGCTTAGCTGCTGCGCAGAGTGCGGGATCTTCCCAGACCAGGGATCGAACCCATGTCCCCTGCATTGGAAGGTGGATTCTTAACCACTGCACCACCAGGAAAGTCCCCGAAAGATGCCATTCTTCAAGAAGTAGTGACTATTCTGAGGACAAGCTAGTCGTTCTTCAGAACACATGCATCTGCATTAATAAATTTGTCTGTAGTAGGGTGAGTGACCTGAAACGTTTCTTTAGTACCCCCATTTATTTCATTTAGTTGGTTATTCTCAACTTCATTTGCTGATTTCAAAGTAAAATAAAAGTTTCACAGTGATATTAAAAGTAGAAATATGAGTTGAGATATTTTTAGCACCCACTCAAGGACCAGCTGTCCATTTCGAAATCCAAAAGGACTTTGAAAGATTATTTGTGGATGTGAGTAGTTCAGATGAGCTGATGGAGACAGAAGTGTTCTCTGGGCGTGTTATCCTGGAGGGCTTCCCTTCTCCTCGCTTAGGACTGAATGAGCTTATGCTTATAAAAGGACTTTGGCAGATAGTACTGCACCGTACTTCCACCACCTTCCTCTGCCAGGTTGGGATTCTGGTCAGAGGAAACCCCTGGCTCCCTGCTTGTCTGTCTTGGAGGTGGGTATCCAGGACCTGCTTGAACTGGAGGGGCTGGAGTTTTCTGCTTCAGAAACCTCTTTCCTTAAAGCAATCCCTATTATTCGTTGTTTTTTTTTATTTAAAAAAAATTTTAGGCCACACCCTGCAGTGTGTAGGATCTTAGTTCCCCCACCAGGGAACAAACCCATGCCTCCCTGCGCTGGGAGCGTAGAGTCTTAACCACTGGACTGCCAAGGAAGTCCCAGTCCCTATTTGGATACGACCTTATACCTCACATAGTAGACTTTGATCAGAAATGTGGAGCAAAATTTGTCTTTGAAGTTATGAACATGGCTTTCTAAACATGTTTCTTTCAAGTTGCTGGGAAAGGTTGGGTGAAAAAGAGTGTTTGTAGCTACAAGTCAACTCCATTCCATTAAGCTACTGGGGAATAGCTACATTATTATGTTATCATAAAGAGGCTTAGAAAGCTATTGGCAAGGGTTTTTAGTTTTCAGTGATGGTTTTACTGTTCTAATGATGACTTTGGTATCACAAGTGATCTGTGCTTTTTTTTTTTAAATAGTAGAATTCTTTCTTCTGTTTGGAACACTGTGTGGCATTCACTGAGTGGCTCTTAATAGCTTTTTGGCCTTGGATCCCTCAGAGAATCCAGTGAACTGTTACAGACCCTCCCCAGGGAGTTACAGACTCTGTTATCACCTCAGTGGGCAGGGGCCCTTTTCTGACACCAAAGGTAGCAAATACATAAAGAAGGCACCACCACTGGCTGCTGAGAGTGGGGTCTGTGGGCCACATGGGTAGTGTCCTCTGTTAACAAGTGGGCCAGTTAATACGTGAAAATATGCCTTCTTTTACCGGCTTTATTTATTGTATAGTGTGACTACTAATGTTTTGTTATATATGAAACAGACCAGCCCCTACTTTATACTGCTCTCTCTAACATAGTTTTGTAATGCCATGTCAATATCAAACCTTAAAGTTTGATGCAAAGGCAGCACTTTTGGAGAACTAGTGCCCCTCTGATTTCACTCAGTCCACCCTGCCCTTCAGATTACTGTGACTGATGACGTAGCTCTCCAGGACCCAGACTCTCTTGAAATAAATTAAAAAACAAGGTTTTAAGTGAGAAGGAGCCCAGTACCTATGCCATCTCTATGGCATAGTGGATATTATTAGAAATATAAAATCCATGTTATGACTCCTTTAATTGTACTAAAAAGAAACCAATTGGTAATTTATAACTTATTTTCCTCAGAGTGTAATCTTCAGCAATAGCCAGATAATAACCCCGACTCTCACAGGTTTCATTAAGAGACACAACCACTTCTGGATTCTATATTTGCCTACGAAATGGAGGAGAGATGTATCTGTTATGTGTTTAGTGGAATGAAGCATCCTTGTTGGTAGATATTTTGGAGGCTATGTCCCTACCCTAATCCCTGGAAACTGTGATATGTTACTTTACTTGGCAAAAGGGACTTTGTAAATAGATGGGATTATAGTGACACACCTTGAGGTGAGGAGATAACCCTGAATTATCTGTGCAGGCCCAGTGTAATCACGTGAGTCCTTAAAAGAGAAGACTCTTCCCTGGCTGTGGTCAGAGAGAGATACATAACAGGAGAAGGGTCAGAGACATGCAACGTTACTGGTTTTGAAGATGGAGGAAGGGGGCCATGAGCCAAGAACTGTGGGTGCCTCTAAAAGAAGAGCAGGAAAACGAATTCCCCACCAGAGTTTTCTGAAAAGTGCCATAGCCCTGCCAACACCTTGATTTTAGCCCAGTGAGACCATTTCAGACTTCTGACCTCCAGAATCGTATGATAATAAATTTGCATCATTTTAAGTTGCTCAGTTTTGATAATTTGTTATGGTAGCAAAAGAAAACTAATAAGAAGCTAAATCATCAAGATGAATGGGAGATGTATAGAAGGAAATTAAACAGTCTGACACCGGTAATCATCATCATGTCTTTTAGGTAGTGGTTGAGCTGGGAAAATTCGAAAGGAAGACCTTTAAAAATTCTAATTTGAAAGACGGACATGCACAAGTGGAAGAAGCACCTGTACATCTCCAACCATTCCTTAAGAGAGAAGGACTGACCCTGAATAGGAGAAAAACATGGGCAGCTGATAGCTACCCCATCATGCTCTGGTGGTCCCCACTGACTGGGGAAACTGGAAGGCTAGGCCAGTGCGGGGTAGACACTTGTTTCTTCACCATCAACCGGACCTACCTCCATCATCACAGGACCAAAGCCTTCCTCTTCTATGGTAAGTAGGGCTTTTGCCTTTCTCCCTTAGCTTGCTGACATCCTACTTCAACGCCGAGTTACTGCCTTTCTCCCAAGGAAGAGGTGGTGGGCTCCCCTTGAAAGCACTTGGCACACCCGATTTCCTCTGCACTTGCTCTGTGGAAGGCCAGAGCATTGAGCAAATACAATAAATCAGTGAGCTAGACCAACAGAAGGGTGGTTGGCTGGGCCACTTGGTATTTATGGGGGAGAAGACTTAGTTCTTTTCACCTTCTCACAGTTGGGTATTGTGCTTACTGAATTTGTTATTTAGGAATTGGCTATTGATTATACTGCTGATATCAATTCAGAATGTCATCTGTGATAATGGCCAGGAAATTTTGATGACCATAACAGATGTTTAATTGGACATAAGCTCAGCACAGTAGGACTTCATTACTCAGAAATAAAAATAAAAAGATTGTTCAACATCAGCTTTCAAGAGCAAGTTGGTATTCATCACTTCCCGAGGCTGATTATATGTCATGCTGGCATTGAGGGGCAGCCAGACCCAGCCAGCTGGAGGTAGCAAGATGCCAGCAGCTGTTAGAAATATGGAGCTCCTGGGTGCTGAGTGATAGGGGCACGGGGGAATACAGATTAGCAAGCTCGACCAAAGATAGGCAAGGTTAATCACTAAAGTTAGGAAATCAGTGAAAGGACATCTGCTTTAGAGTGTGGTATGAATGTGTGTGTGTGTGTGTGTGTGTGTGTGTGTGTGTGTGTGTGTGTGTGTAGTGCTGGCTTTGGAGTGGCAGGACTGAGACTGGGCTGTAGGGCTGAGTCATCCTCAGTGATCTGCCCAACAACAACAACTTAAATAAAGCAGAAAATGGGCTCGGCAGGAATCAGGTGGTGTATGTGCCCCACAGTTGGTCAGGGCTGCAGAGCAATGGGCACTCATGCCTGGTAGAGGTGAGGAGGCAGGGGATGATTCTAGGCACTTAAGCATCCAGATGTGGTGGAGTCCAGAGCCTCCAAAGGCCTGCGGGTGTCCCCATGCACTTGCTTTCCTCCTCTGCTCTTAGAGGGGAATCAGAGTAGGTCTGAGGAGTGAGGGCTGTTTGTACAGGGCCAGGCTGGTGACTGATTTTTTCTGAGGGGCGAACAACCATCTGAATAGTGTCAGATGCTTATTTTGAACATCACTTGATTTCAGGTCCCACTGAAGGTGTAATGTAACATATGGGATTGCATCCTGATACCTTTTTCTAAAATCCAAAGAATTCTGAATTCTGAAACACATAAATCTCTGAGAGTTTGGATAAGGGACTATAATCCTCTAGGGGTGTTTTGAGATGAAGCAACATTAAATGTATGAGTTTAATTTCCCAAATTTTACCAAGAGCCCCTAGACATACTTCAGTTAGACACAAAAATATATAGATAATGTAATGGGTACTTATGTACTTACTACATAGCTTAAGAAAATATTACAAGTAAAATTGAAAGCCTCTATGAGCCCCTCACTGACCCCATCCTGTTTCCTTCCTCCTACCTGGAGGGAATCATGAACCTGAAGTTGGTGTGTGTGTGTGTGTGTGTTTAAACAACATATAGTATTTTTTTGTATGTTTTAAAAATTATGTAAATAGTATGATATGTTAACTTTCTCTCTCTGTAACTTTTTCTCTTACATGGTTTTTGAGGTTTGTTAATGTTGGATCCTTATAGCTCCAGTTCACCCATTTTACTGTTGTATAGAATTCCATTGTATTTATATATCACACTTCATTTAACCATTTTCCTGTTGTTGGACATTTAGGTTGTTTTAAAAAAACTTTCTTATGACAAAAAATGCTACAATAAACAATCCATGTACATGCGTGAGATTTCATGAGGATTCATACCTAGCAGTGGAATTATTTGGTATGAATTTACATTTATGAATTTCCAGACCAATATCCAGAGTGGTTGTATCACAGTCACTACCTTTTAAACGTTTAAAACTTTTTTTTTTTTTCACATTGTACAAACCCTTAGATTCTCTTTATTCACTCGTCCATTTCTACAACAAATACATCCAAAACACTATATAATAAAATTATTTACAACATTTCCAATTGAGAAGATTCCTTTTGCCCCACTACTGCTATTCAGACATAGTACTTTCACAGCATCATACATTATTAGAAGATCTAAAAATGCTCACCCTGTACTCTAGGCTGTTTAGGAAATGTGAAAACTAATAACATAATTGCATTAGCGCCTCTCAATACATGGCAACAGTATAGAAACCTTGAACTTCATCTTGCAACGCCAAAAGGGTTCAACAACTCTGCTTTCCCCATTGCACTTTATGAAACAGGTTGCAGGGACCAGGAAAAGGACCACATTATTAAAATAACTGTACAGAAATGGATTTTAAAAAGTCACAGCTCAAAATTACTTTTTGTAAACTTCACACACATTTACAAATAGCAAGTCGTCGTCCAGCTTGTTTACTTGGATTTTCTTCGTTTGGATGGCACTGCACTGGTTATGTCTTTAGTCGGGCTGAAGGCTGAAGCAGGCCAAGAGGATGGCTTATGATGTCCATTTTCCACACTTTCAGAAGCCACAGCTGGCTCTTCAGTTCGGGAGTTTCTTCGGCTTGGAGTTTTGGACTTTTCAGTTATCTCTTTAGGCTCACTGCTTTGTCTAGAGACTACGGCAGCATTTGCCTCAAGTTCTGGTCTGGGAACAGACCCCTGCAGTGCTGTGGCTCGAGTTTCCTTTGGGACTAAACTCTGTGAAGTGGCTGGTGGTCTCTTTGAAAATTCTGGCAGTTTAGGGCCTGAGTTGTCCAGGTTAATTCTTTGTTCTCTAGGCAATGGCTGCTCATCAGCCTCCTCCAGACCAGGTGGGCGAGTACCTGGGGTGTTTAGATCCTGCTGACTATTTTTCTTCTTCCGAGGGGGTTTCTTCTTCTTCAGTTTATTTGCATTGGTATTGTTTTGCTTATTGTTTACCCCAAAATGGCCTGCAGAGACATCACTGTGACCAACGATGGGCTTGTTAGCGTGACATCCTTACTGACCGGGAAGCCTCATTTTGACCACAGGACATCTGATTTCCATTGGGTGCTCCACTGAAACATGCATTGAAAGGCATCCCATGGCCTGAGAAGTGGTTTCCCGAGGCACTGGTTCCCAGCATGGCCTGCACGTCGGCGGGGGTTGGGGGGGACCATGTTGCTTTGTTGCTTGCTAACGTCAGGCATCATCTGAGACAAGCTGACATCATTATTTGCTGCAATAGCAGGATTGCCATGCTGCTGGACCATATGTGTAGGCCCTGGTGGCCTCAAGACCTGCCCCTGAGCCTGAGATGGACTGTAGTTCATGGGCCCTTGCTGGGGCAGCATCTGTCCTGACATCTGTCCCGTAAACCGCACCATGTTTCCTTGCGTGTTTGGAGTTGGTCTCCTCGTTATCTGTGCTGGTCCCTACGTGACATTAGATTGGTTCTGAGTGTTAAACTGTTGCTTATTCCCCTGCATCTGATTGGTCATAATCTGCTCTATCATTGGGTTCTGTTGAAGCAAAACTTGCCTCTGAGGCCCCTTCATCTGGTTATGTGGTGCCATCATTTGTGGGCCCTGCTGGGGAAGCATCTGCTTGGGTGGGGTCATCCTCTGGGCCGAGGGCCCAAGATTTTGGCTCTGAGGATCCACTGTCATCTGACCCTGCTGCATAATAAGCTGGGCCCTTGAAAGGATCATAGGGTTCTGAGGGTTCAAGGTACCTTGTTGCTGGGCCTTCTGGCCCTGGGAGGGCACGATCTGCTGGTGCATGCTCATCAGCTGAGATGGTGGGCCCTACTGGGGCTGGCCTTGCATGCTGCCCAGGTTCACCTGAGGAACCCCAGAACTACCAGTCTGTTGGCTGTTCATGTTGCCATGAATTGCCCTGAGGCTGGGCTGCATCATATTTGGTGGCCCGTGGGACACCTGCGTCTGGTTTTGAGGAGGACCAGCTCCTTGACCACCTGCATGCTGGACATTTTGATTTGCTTGCAGCTGAGGGGCTCCTGAATTTCCAGGGGTAGTTGCTGTGGTCGAAGGCACCTGACCTTGCATAAAGTTCGGATTGGCCTGTCCTGTTGCGAAGCCAGGTGGGAGGCATTTAGGCATTCCCGGACCACCTGCCATGGGAAATCCCGCCTCCATCCTACCTGAATTTCCAGCTCCCATGGGTCCATTCATTCTCACATCTCGGCTTTGGTTCTGAGCCAAAGCCAGGTTGATAGCACCTTCCCCTTCAGTCTGAACGGAGAGAATTCCCAGATCCCGGAGCTGCTGGTTGTTGCTCTGAGACAGGATCCGTAGCCGCTCCGCTGCTTCCTGGGAGATGTTGAGTGTCACGTGCACGCTGTTCCAGGCCTCTGTCTTCTGTACCTTTAGCTTGCGGATTCCATGGGTAACAAATCGGGCACTTTCTTCAATATTGTGTCCAATTTCCATTGAAGTCTTTATCATTCTGTATTTCCTTTGAAGGCCACAAAGATTGTGGACTCCTCCAAAATACTATCACTTTTTGAGTCATCATCTTCTAGTCCAGAGTCAGAATCCATCTCTGAGTCCTCCACTGCTGATGAACACAAGGGAGTAGAGATGTCTTCTAAGTTTGGAAGGTCATCCAAAACCATGGTGAATATTATTCCAGAAGCATATGCCAAGTGGACAATAAAAAAACCAAAATGTCTTTCTTAATTTTTATCATTTATCCAGGTCATCTTCTAAGTCCAAACAAGCTGGCATTTTTAGGGCCTGTATTTTAAGGTAGCAGCCAAATAAAAATTCTGAGTGCTGCCCCAGCCCTCCTGGGTGGGCCTCTTAGCACCAGCCTGGACCGAGCGTCCCCACGGCCCTCCGTGTATCCCTCCGTCTGTACTCGCGTGCGCCCGTCTGTCTGGCCAGTCCGGCCGTCGGCGCCCAGCCGCCAGCAGCCCAACCAGGCTGGGCCTCAAGGACCTGGCGGGGAGGGGGATGGGCCGGACCGGGCCGGGTCTAAACATTTAAAACTTTTTAACGTGTTATACATGCACATAGAGCTCCTGTGTTTTCAAGTAACACTTTGATTGTGACGTCTTGGTTTTTCACTTTTAGACATTATATATTGATTCTTACTATGGAAGATGAGTATTTAACTCTCCTTCCTCACCCTTGCTCCCCCCACTCATTTCTCAGCCCCATATTCTTCCCCAGAAGTTATATCATCATTTTAGATAGATTAGCATCCAGCTTTTACATCGTGATGTAGTCACAGTGAGCCACGATTTAAGATACTAAGATTTCTTTTCCTGCACAAATTGTTTTCCCTGTAGTGGCACCAGTATTCTTTTTTTTTTTTTTTAATTTATTTATTTAATTAATTTATTTTTGGCTGTGTTGGGTCTTCCTTGCTGCGTGCGGGCTTTCTCTAGTTGTGGTGAGCGGGGGCTACTCTTCGTTGTGGTGCGCAGGCTTCTCATTGCGGTGGCTCCTCTTGTTGCAGAGCACGGGCTCTAGGTGCACGGGCTTCAGTAGTTGTGGCTCGCAGGCTCAGTAGTTGTGGCTCTGTGGCATGTGGGATCTCTATGGACCAGGGGCTCAAACCCATGTCCCCTGCATTGGCAGGCAGATTATTAACCACTGCGCCACCAGGGAAGCCCCCAGATATTCTTAAAGAAATGTCTCCCAGAGATTCCTGACATGTCCAGTTAGAGCCGTCATCCTTTCTGCCTGGTGCCCAGGTGCTGTCCTGGCTGCCCATCAGTCTGGGGATTCCTTGTACTTCAGTTGTGTGTTGGATTTTCTGTTTCTGTTGTGCCTTATCTTCCTCTTTCTTGGTTTGTGTCTTTTTTTTTTTTTTTTTTTCTGCCTATGTGGGATTTTAGTTCCCCGACCAGGGATAGAACCCATGCCCCCTGCAGTGGAAGTGCAGAGTCTTAACCACTGGACCGCCAGGGAAGTCCCGGTTTGTGTCCTGAGAAAGGTTCACGGAAGGTAAGTTTTCAGAAACTTTGTATGTGTAAACATGTGCTTATTTTACCTTTACTTTCACTGATGGCTTGGCTCAGCATAGAATTCTAAGTTGGAAATTCTTTTCTTTCTGAATTTTTAAGACATTTTCCCCACTGTATTCTAGCTTCCAGTGTTATTGCTGAGGAATTCAGAGCTATTTTGATTTCCTGTCCTTTGTGTGTGGTGTGCTTTTTTGTTCCCTTCTCCCTTCTGAGGAAAAATATAGAACCTTCGCTTTTTCACCAGTTTGGAAATTCAGTAACGATTGCTTTCGTGTTTGTCTATTTCCTTCTACTGAGATGCGCATTCAAATATCTGGTTGCCCGGAAGCCTACAAAGCAGTATTTACTTAGTGACTTTTTTAGGACTCACAGACCTGCAGAGCATGCACTTAATTTTATCTGCACCCTCAAGACCCGATTCTTCCCTCAGGGATGGACTTGCCTCCAACCAAAGTCCCAGGAGATTGATGTGTCAACCTGGATGCTTCTGGTTTGCTTTTCATATCTCGGATTTTGTCACTGTCCTGCTCCCAAAACTGTCAGTGACTCCACTGAGAACTGAATATATGCCATTTTTATTGCCCTGCCACTTAAGGCTCTGTGTAAAGACTCAGGCCTGCCTTCTGAGCTTAACTCCCGTGATTATATCAGCTAAACTTATGTTCAAAAATCAAACTGGAATAGTCAGCATTTTAGGCATATGCCACAGATGTTCCTGACTTATTAGCACCATTGTTCATTCAGTTTCTATGTCCTGGAGCGTTTTTTTAATTTGTCCTGTCAAAATAATCTACTGAACACTACCGTTTATTTGGCAATGTGGAGGAATAATACCGTTTTTTATGTCAAATAGTATAATCTTGAGACACAGGTATTACCAAAAAGGGTGTCTATAACCATAAGAGAAATGTCGACAAGTTTTGTGGGATTTCAGAGAAGGGAGAGAGCACATATGATTGGAAGGGTCAGGAAAGGCTTCATGAGATCTCCTTCATAAAATAGGGGAAATTTGAAGTAGGCCTTGAAGGATAATGGAATTGGATTATGTTGGGATTGGAGGACATTTCGGTATGAAGAACAGCATGAATGGGGGCATGGAGTTAGAAAATTATGGGTAATATCTGAGGTTGCAGCAAGGAGATTGGTTGGCTACAGCATCATTTCATGTAAGAGAGAGATTAAGATCGAAGGATACATTGGAACCAGAGCATGGAGAATCTTGAACTTTGGCTTAAGATTTTGCATCAAATTAGAGGATGGTGTTAGGGAGCAAGTGAAAGTTGAAAGGCCTTTTAAAAACCAACTCAAATATAACACCTATGAGTGCTTTCTGATTCCCCTCCATTGGATGTAGCCTCTCTTCTCTAAATGTCCATAGGCATTTTATATCTCTTTTATGTCATTTAATTGAGCATCTATTAATACAATATGCCGGGCACAATGCCAATGATGAGGAATGAAGAAGATAAATAAGGTAACTATGGCATTTGGTTTTGTCCTGTATCATCTTCTCTTCCATATTAGAGTGCAGAGTTCTTGATGACAGGGCAACATCACTTCATCTTTGTACTCCCCCTCTCCCCTATAACGAGCATAGCACTTAGGAAATAGTCACAGATACTTAGAGCCCTAAAGGACCTGGGGGTCTAACCTCCTCTTTGTTGAGGTGAGGAGTCTGAGGCTCAGGAAGGTTAAGGATGTGCCCTGATTACACAGGGGTTAGCAGCAGAGCCGGACGGAGAACCAAGATGCACTGACACCTGATCCTGGGCTCCTTCTCCCAAACTGTATTTGAATGTACACTCCTGACTATAACAAAACCTGGATATTTGGATTTTGGACTTGCTTACAGTGTATGGTTTGTAGCAAACCAACTTAGAAATTCAGTTCTTTAATAAGGTCTATTGAGCGAAATAGAGTGAATACAATACACTTTTCTGTCTGAGGGTTCCATAGTCTAATTAAGTAGGTCACTTACAGCTGCAAATGGGACTCTGGTACAGGAGGATTGAAAAAGAAAAGGCAGGAAAATGATTCAGGTGTCAAAGGCTGACCTAATTAACAGAAATGGAAACTCAAAGGATTATGTGACCTTGAGGCTTTTGTGAACCAGAATTTATTGTTTTTAGATTTTAGTGAAGTATAGTGGATTTACAACATTGTGTTATTTTCTTCTGTACAGCAAAGTGACTCAGTTATATATATATTCTTTTCACATCCTTTTCCGTTATGGTTTGTTAGAGGCTACTGAATATAGTTCCCTGTGCTATAGAGCAGTACCTTGTTTATCCAGAACCAGGAATATTTTTGACTTTGTTCGCTTCCTTTATAGCTTCCTTTCTTTTTTATCTTTCTAGAGATGATTCATTTACTTAATATAAACACATTTCTGGAAGTAATAGTTAAAGACTTTCACGGTGAAATACAGTGAATTCTGTGTCTGGTTTGAGTCATTTGAGACATGTGAGGCTTCAGCTACATCAGCAATTCTCTGAAACAAAAATTAAGTAGTCACAAGTGAATAATTTTTTTAGAAACAAAAGTCCTTAGAGCTAGAGAATTCAGTCTAAGAAACCATCATTGTAGTGATTTCAAAGCACACCTCTGCATTTTAAAACAGTTCTCTTGAAACCTGTCTGTCATGAGAGAGGGGTTGGAGTGCCTTGGATGAGAATGAGGGTAGTTAGGTTTGGGAACTGCTTTTGTTTTGGGTGAGTTTCTGAATAGAACTTTTAGTAAATACAGGTACATGGACAGAAAGAGAAAAGTAGGCTACTGAAATGTTTAACTTCCTCAGGAAAGTGGATATTAGCACACCTTGTTGAAGTCTGGAGGTTACAAACAGGAAGGATGTGGGACTGGTCTTCCTCAAAGGAAGACTACAGTCCATCTCTCCAGGACTGGATCCTGAGTGATTGGTAGGGCCCTCGGACCTTCATTCCAGGTGCAGGCTTCTTGCTCCCCCCATCCACAGATTTCAAAATATTTATATCTGTTCTTTTTCATATTCTTTTCCATTATGGTGTATTACAGGATATTGAATATAATAGTTCCCTGTGCTAGACAGTGGGACCTCGTTGTTTATGTATTTTGTATATAGTAGTGTGTATCTGCTAATCTCAAACTTCTAATTTATCCCTCCCCCAACCCCTTCCCCTTTAGTAATCATAAGTTTGTTTCTGTGTCTGTGAGTCTGTTTCTGTTTTGTAAATAAGTTCATTTGTATCATATTTCAGATTCCACATATAAGTGATATCATATGATATTTGTCTTTTTCTGACCTTACTTCACTTATCGATAGTATGATAATCTCTAGGTCCATCTGTGTTGCTGCAAATGGCATTTAATGGCTGAGTAGTATTCCATTGTGTATATGTATCACCTCTTCCTTATCCATTCCTCTGTAGATGGACATTCAGGTTCCTTCCATGTCTTGGCTATTGTAAATAGTGCCGCTGTGAACATTGGGGTGCGTCCATCTTTTCGAATTAGAGTTTTCTCTGGATATATGCCCAGGAGTGGGATTGCAGGATCATATGGTAGCTCTATTTTTAGTTTTTTAAGGAACCTCCATACTGTTTTCCACAGTGGCTGCACCAATTTACATTCCCACCCACAGTGTAGGAGGGTTCTCTTTTCTCCACACCCTCTCCAGCATT
>RJWK010009935.1:33347-44672 GCA_004363435.1 Platanista minor
TTTTTTTTTTTTTTTTTTTTTTTTTTGTGGTACATGGGCCTCTCACTGCTGTGGCCTCTCCCGTTGCGGAGCACAGGCTCCGGACGCGCAGGCTCAGCGGCCATGGCTCACTGGCCCAGCCGCTCCGTGGCATGTGGGCTCTTCCCGGACCGGGGCACGAACCCGTGTCCCCTGCATCGGCAGGCGGACTCTCAACCACTGCGCCACCAGGGAAGCCCATGCCCATATTTTGATTGGGTTGTTTGTTTTTTTGTTACTGAGTTGTATGAGCTGTTCGTATGTTTTGGAAATTAAGCCCTTGTCAGTCACATCACTTGCACATATTTTCTCCCATTCCATAGGTTGTCTTTTCGTTTTGTTTATGGTTTCCTTTGCTGTGCAAAAGCTTATAAGTTTGGTTAGGTCCCATTTGTTTATTTTTGCTTTTATTTCTATTGCCTTGGGAGACTGACCTAAGAAAACATTGCTACGATTTATGTCAGAATGTTTTGCCTATGTTCTCTTCTAGGAGTTTTATGGTGTCATGTCTTATATTTAAGTCTTTAAGCCACTTTGAGTTTATTTTTGTAAACACACATTCTTTATTTATGTTTCTTACGGTCCCTTTAAGACCTCACTCAGGGGGTTAATTTTCACCGACCTCTAACTGGAAGCTTTGGCTGAGCCCCAGCTTTTGGGCTCACTCTCAGGGAATGGACCATTTTATGGTCACTTTCAGTTGCAAACACACTTTCAAACTTAGTAAATGGAGCGTTCAGCCCCATGCCATGCCTAGGGTTACATATTCTTGCATCCCCAGCTTGGATCTCTCACGCCGCTGCAGGCCTGCAGTCCTTCTGCAGTGCAGGTCTTTCCTCTCTCTACACTCTGCTTGCCTCCTTCTTCCTCCCTCATCTGCTGCTTTCTGGAGACTGGCAGAGTTGCTATGAGGAAAGGGGGGAGAATTACGGAGACTGGACATTTCCTACTTGGCCCGTGTGGCTTTATGTCCTGTGAACTCAGCAGATGGTTCGATCTGATGGCCTTGAGTGGGTCTGATGGATGATTAAAGTATACTTTTTCTATTCTGGAGCATTTTCATGGCATTGGAGTTTCCCTGCTGGAACCCTGGCTTTTCCAGCGTCCTTTCCCAGAGAGCCGCCTCTCTGTTCCAGATAGTCACATGGGACTCCTTCCCAGCTCCTGGTACCCGCAACACATCCACCTTCTTTCTGCTGAGCTCTCTATGTCCGCCTAGGGCTCTTTGTATTAGGAGGACCCAAGACTCCCCACTCTCTCTCACCCCTTTCTGTATTCTTGACCTTGCTGAGGAATTCAAGAGTCGTAGGACAAGCTCTCCTTCATTCCTTCTGTGAATTCTGCAAGTGGGAGCTTCTGTCTCACAATTACTTTGAATCTTGATATCTGTGCTGTCAGTTGCATCCCCACATTCAGTGATACAATGTCTCTGCAGAGTCACAATTTGCCAGGTCCCTTGCCACGTGTTGGAGAAGCACAGGAAACAAAAAAGTACAGTCTGGTAAGATTGTATCACAGTTGATATGGTAACAACCTTGATAGACTTCCTTATACGGCTGTCCCTGGTCATCTTGACTGTACTGAGTGTCCCTGACACTTCATGAGTGACACATCTGTGAACTGTTCTCAGGGTAATTTCTACCAATCTCACCCATTATGAGTTGATTCTTACTAGTAGTTTTTTTCTGGAGGTTGACTTTCCTGGGCCCTGTGCGTTGAATGCAGATAGTAGGTAATTGCTTTTGCCAGGTTAAGACTTGAGAGATGACAAGAAAATGGACTTACTTGAACTGTGTGGACAGCAACAAAGTTGAACTTGAAAAAGAAGGTCATAACTAAGTGATAGATCATATATGATATACAATAAATGTATAGAGATGTAAATGTGTATTTATCTATCTATTTACATATATACATCTTTGCTGTAATCAAACCCCTTACTTTAAATAAGAGGTACAAACTGCTATGTATAAAACAAATAAGCTACAAGGCTATCTTGTATGGCACAGAGAATATAGCCCATATTTTATAACTACAAATGGAATATAATCTATAAATTTGTGAATCATTATGTTGTATATCTGAAACTAGTGTAATATTGTAAACCAACTATATCTCAATTTAAAAAATGCAAAAAAATAGACTTTATTTCTGTTTAAGCAACTAATTATCACATAATACTTTACAGAAGGTAAAGCCATTCTCAGAGCTCTGCTCAGACTCCGCAGTGACCGCCCATCTCGTTAAAATTCCAGGTCCTCTCCGTGGCCTCCGACTCTGCAGGCTCTGCCCCACTCCCGGTCTGTCTCTTACCCTCGGTCTGTCTCCCTGGCTCACTCCTCTCTCCTCTGGGCCGCTTGCTGTCCCTCAAACAGGGAAAGCCCGTTCTAGCCTCAGAACCTTTCGTTTGCTCCTCCTCCACCTGGGATGCGCTGCCCCGGGTTATTCCTCCCCACCGATTGGTTATCTGCAGGAGTGATGTTTTCTCAGAGAGACCTGTTTCCTCACCTTCTTTCCAAAATAGGGCTCTCCTCCCACGTGGCTCTCTGATGGCGTGGACCCTTGCCAGGCTTTATTTCTTTTCATAGCACTTATTACCCGCCCCCCCCACCCCCAAGTTCTCTTACTATTTTGGGACCGGTTACCTGTTGTGTCCCATGTTGGAATCTAAGTCAGCAGAATGGCGACTTCGTTGGGTTCACTGCTGTTACCCCACTGCTTGGAACAGTGCCTGACACGTAGCCAGGCTTCAGGCAACATTGTCAAATGGATGACTCAGTAAGTGAAGCCGGCCTGATCCTCACATGGAGTCGGGGAGGAAATGAGAACATTGGTATTATCATCTTCACTGGGTCTCAAGATGTTATATAATTTACCCAGCTTGTGCCTGGCATTCTTCTTGAATGAGTGCATTAGACCCTATGATTAAAACTCTGGTTTATTTAAATTACATTTTATCAAATTTATTTGTGTACCTAGTTGAATTAAACACTCTGGTTCAAGGCTTATTTCAAAGAAACAGCAGAATCTGCCCTCCTTTTCCAGTCCCTAGAAGCAATCACTTTCTGCTCTTTCAGCTCTCTGTTTTCTTTTTCTTTTTTGGCGGTACGCGGGCCTCTCACTGTTGTGGCCTCTCTCCCGTTGCGGAGCACAGGCTCCGGACGCACAGGCTCAGCGTCTATGACTCACGGGCCCAGCCGCTCTGCGGCATGTGGGATCTTCCCGGACTGGGGCACGAACCCGCGTCCCCTGCATTGGCAGGCAGACTGTCAACCACTGCGCCACCAGGGAAGCCCTCTCTGTTTTCTTAATAACATTCTTATATTTTTACTTCCTAATTTTTCAATTTTGGAATTTGTAATTTGAGGCATTATCCATTGACTTCCCTTCAAGGAACATGGGGGTTTCAGTTAGATTGTTATTCAGCGTTTACGTTATTATAACTCGCATAATTGCAATTCACAGCTCAGCTATGTAGTATGGTTACCCTTCATGTCAGTATTTTTAGGCGTTTTCTCTTGGGCTGGTCACATTTCCCAGAGAGGATTCTACCTGGAGGGTGTAACAGGGGTGGCCATCTTCTGGGAGCATCTTTCTGCTCAGTCTGTGAACTATCATTTAATTCTTTTTTCAGTGTGATACTCCTGACCTCAACTAGACCCTGTACCCCCTGCCCGAAGACCCTTTCTTTTGAACTCCTGAGAGTAGAAACCTCCAGGACTCTCTCAGAGTGGGGAAGGGACAGTTGCTCAGTTGCACAGAATAAAGGGATCTGGGCTTTTAACTGTCCCTTAAGCTGACTTTTAAACAGTCCTCTGTGCTTAGTCCCATCTTCACCTCTACTTTTGGATTGTTGACTTAAAGAAAAACACACAACATAAGAGTTGTAAGTTTAAGTAGTATTCAGGGTCTTACTGCGGACTATAACCCAGGAGACAGCCTCTCAGCTAGCTCTGAGGAAACTGCTCCAAAGAGGTCAGGGAGGAGCCAGTTATACGTGATTTTTGCCTGGGGATACTCGTGGTCCAGCACACGTCTTGGTGAGAGATTGCTGCTAGTCACAAGGAACGGATATCTCAAGTTAATGATTTTAGTGCTTGTCTATGTACGGGAAGATGGAGGAATCTGGTGCATTGAAATTCTTCCTGAGATATGCATCTAACTATCCAAGGACCTGCTTGTCCAAAGCACAGAGTGTGTTGTTATCATCTTAATTTCCTCTCAGAATGTTCTGTCGGTCAGCAACTGCAGTGGATTATGACTTAATCCTTCTAGAACTGGGTGGTGAGCAACTCTCTTTGTTTTTCTTTGTTTACAAGCTGCACCTAATGCTGTCAAATTCTTGAGCATTCTGTGGGCTTATGGGTAAATTAGATGGCTCATTGGCCTTCCCCTGTGGGCTTTAGATTCATCCTTCCGGAGTCTAAGTCAGTGACTCTCTTCACTCTGCTTTCCGTCATAGCTGCTATTTAATTAGCTCTCTTTGCCTCTTTGAGATTATGCCCTACAAAAATACCTCTTGACTATTATTTTTATCTTTTTTAATTATTAAAATTTTTTTATTGTTGTCTCTAACTCCAAACCAAGGTTTATTCATGATTTGTCTGACAAAAAGAGAGCCGAGAAAGTATGAATGGACCCTCTATGACTTGGAAAAGGAGGAAGGGGATTCACTCCGTTTGCCCACTGATCCAAACCCTCCACGCTGATGCCACACGCCCGCCGCTGGGCTGCCGAAAGTCAGCATGGCCACATGGGGACAGTTGTGTTGTAACCTTTATCATCTCAGTTGGAGATGATAGATTATCAGTCTTACTGTAAAATGCTCAGTGTTCTGGTGTCAAGGTCCGTGGTTGGAAAGTGGGAAAACCAAAAGCTTGGCTAAAACTTTGGCCCTGGGCTTCCCTGGGGCTCAGTGGTTGAGAGTCCTCCTGCCTATGCAGGGGACGCGTGTTCATGCCCCGGTCTGGGAAGATCCCACATGCCACGGAGCGGTGGCCATGGCCGCTGAGCCTGCGCGTCCGGAGCCTGTGCTCCGCAATGGGAGAGACCACAACAGTGAGAGGCCCGCGTACCACAAAAAAACAAACAAACAAACAAACAAAAAAACTTTGGCCCTTTTGATAGGAGTTGTGATAGTTTTGTTGATCATTCATGCAATAGAAGGTGTGGGTCATTCTTTCACCTTCATTTCCACCTCTAGAAAGTTTCTGCAAGTGAAGCGAGAATGGTGGAGAGCTGAACCAAAATTCTCTGCCACTTAAATTTCTAAAACTTGAGAGTTTTTGATCTTACTTGTTTTGCTGTGGGTGAGTGGTTCCCAGACCAAGCTCATTCCAAGATCATAGATGAACAAACAAACCAACCGCCAAGTCTCTGGGCCACACTCCAAGCTTACTCAGAATCTCTAGTGTTGAAGACTCATAATCTGTCAGATATATGTCAGTTTGCCCACGTGGAACATTGGCTTGAGAAGCATTTCACAGGGCTTTTGAAAGGTGTGGGAAGTGTTGGCCAGAGATTTGAAACCAAATCAAATCAAAACAAAACAAAACAAATTTTCAAGAAAGAAAACAATGGTAATGCACTGGTTTGGTGCAGCTGTAAACAATATTTATACTTGTAATGAAAGTACTGGGTATACCCTGAATCAAAAATGGATGAGGAGGGAAGACAGGTATGTGGGGGGAAGGGAGAATTAAATCTACGCCTTCCATAGCAACAAGACAGTAGGTAGTATCTAAAACTGAAAAATCAAGAAATACCACGTTAACCCTGTTATTTAGATACATTTGAAGTGCAAATACAGAAGAAATGCCTGAAAAAATTGGGGTGGTGACCTCTGGCATGTAGAAATAAGGAGTGGAGTGGGGCAGCACCCTGCTGTCTTGTGTTATCGTCTTGATAAAACTGTTTTGCATTTAAAGCTATATGCAGGTATTAATTTGATATAAAAAAAAGGGAATTAACAGAGACATTTTGTCCTAGGAGATAGTTAAGCACAAAGACAGTAAGAACAGTTATTAATAAATTAGCCAATTCCTAGGCTTTTTTGCTTATCGATACATTTTAGGAAGAGTGTTCATTTTGCAAAGACATTAATATTTTACAGCTAAGGTACTCATTTTCTTCCATGAAAAAATTACCTATTAATATTATCTGATTTTCAATCTTTCCAGCTAAAAAAATAAATCAGCTGAGTTTTGCTAGATTTAGTTTGATATAAGGACATAGGCTGTAGTGAGTCTCATAATGTTTAGTTTTAAGGGTTTTCTGGTCCGGACTGGGAGTCCTCTTTGCCTTGTTTCTGACTCAGCCTTTTTGACCCTCTCTGGTCTTCCAGAGCCTGTGATAATATAAAGATCAAAGGAAGAGCAGAAGTGACTGAAAATCGGAAAGCACTTTTCAGGTTGGGCTTAAAAATCTGAAAGGAAGCACAGTAGTGACAAGGGCCAAGAGTCAGGCGCTTTCCTGCTGGAGCCAGCGGACAGATTTCATTATTGCAGTTTCAGCCATTTGGGCCAATGGATATGCTGGCGCCCATCCAGTTCTAGGCAGATTCTCTGACACCCAGAGATCCTCTGAGACCAGCTGGCAGCTTGTTCTTCAGAGCAGACAACATAGGCACACATCTCTCATAGGTGCCCATCTCTCACAGGCGCTCAAAATAAAACCAGCCAGCTTGGGCTTCCCTGGTGGTGAATGGTTAAGAATCCACCTGCCAATGCAGGGGACATGGGTTTGAGCCCTGGTCCGGGAAGTTCCCACATGCCGCGGAGCAGCGAAGCCCGTGCGCCAAAACTACTGAGCCTGCGCTCTAGAGCCCACGAGCCACAAGTACTGAAGCCTACATGCCTAGAGCCCATGCTCTGCAACAAGAGAAGCCACTGCAATGAGAAGCCTGTGCACCGCAACTAAGAGAAGTCCCCGCTCGCCACAACTAGAGAAAAGCTAGTGTGCAGCAACGAAGACCCAACGCAGCCAAAAATAAATAAATAAAAAATAATTAATTAAACAAAAAAGAGGGGCAAGAGAGCTTGCTTCCTCTCTCTAAACAAAACAAAACAAAACAAAACAAAAAAACCACCCAGCTTTAATAAATACGTTTTCTTGCTCTTAAAATTAAAAAACAAAACAAACCTAAAACGACTTCAACTAAGGAGTAAGTACAGCAGAAAATTTCTTTTTTGCAGAGTTTACATTCACAGTTTGACCCACACCACCTCAATAAGTTCTAGGGCATAGATTCGAGTCTCCTGACCTTGGAGGGGGGATACTTGGAGACTCACGTGCCACTACTGTATATAAAATAGATAATCAACAAGGACCTACTGTACAGCACAGGGAACTCTACTCAGTACTCTGTAGTAACCTATATGGGAAAAGTATCTGAAAAAGAATGGACATATGTATATGTAAAACTGAAACACTTTGCTGTACACCTGAAACTAATACAACATTGTAAATCAACTATACTCCAATATAAAATAAAAATTAAAAAAAAAGAAAAAAGAATAGCCAGCGTCTGTCCATCTCTCTACTGGCTTTGTGTAATATTGTTGTATATGCTGGAAATCTCCTGAAATGTTAAATACTTTCTTTATTAGTGAAAAAATAACCTCTTTGGAGAAAGTAAACTACTAATGCTGATAATGGAAATGAGGACAAAGAGAGAAGCATTTTAAGAAACAGTGGTTATCAGGCAGACGTTAGCTATTTAAACAGATTAAAGAGTAGAATATTGGACTCACTTAAGGTTTGGATCTGTATGAAATAGACCACATAACTCCATTTTTTGAGGAAATCACGTGCTACCGGTGTTCATGACTTGGGAGAGTTTGAGAATGTCTCAGGATGTGTCCCTTCCTGATGTTGGGGATCTGTTCTTCATTCATTAGTACAACTGACATGGAAGAAACATTTGTTATATGTGTGGCCCTGTGTTAGGTGCTGGGGTTATAGTGGTTCTATCACCTGGTTCTCTGCCCTCACGGAGCTTATGAAATAGGTAAATAGGATGCTACCAGGCAGGGATAAGCATTTTGGCTTGAGATGGAGTGATCAGGGAGGCCTCTCTGAGGATGTAACATTTGAGGCTGAGTCTTGCAAGGTGGGAGGAGACAGTCCTGTGAAGATGGAGGGAATTAATTTCAGGTACAGGGAACTGCAGATGCACATGAGAGTGGAAGGGAGTTTGATGGGATGGAGGGTCAGAAAGAAGGTCACTGTGCTGGGTGCAGAGTGGGTGTGAAGGATAGACTGAGATGAGATTCGAATGGGAGACAGGGGCCGGGTGATAAAGTGCTCCCCAAGACAGGGTGAGAGAGCTGGATGTGTTCTAAGGGCAATGGAGAAATAGCAGAAGGTTTTAAGCAGGGGTGCTGTGCTCTGACTTCTGTTTTGCTCTGTTCTCATTTATGCTGTAAAAAGGTCCCTGTGGTGTCTCCTTGGAGAATGGATTGGAATGTGAAAGTGGAAGCAAGACACAGTTCCTATTAAATAAGTGGAAGTGATGTTGCTCTGGGCTAGGGTGGGATGCAGTGGAGAAATAAATGGGTCGATTTGAGATGTGATTTCAAGATAGAATTGGTATCCTGATGTCTTAGTGGTATCTATTTTCATTTATGCAGGTGTCCAAGGAGAAACATTCACTGTGCATATTCATTTAACTCCTTGGCCTCTCAGATACTTAGTTCCACCTTGTGTTACCAACTTACCACAACTGTGATGGATAAAAAACGCTATTCATTTCCTTTCTGACGGGTGAAAATAGTAAGTCAGTAAATTATTGATCACTAAATATTTTGCTTTCATAGGTATGTAAATATTTAGTCCTTAAGGTTATTGACATCTGCATATTTTACTTTCCTGAGTACAGACATCTAAATTTGACATCCAAATCATTGGTGACTATATATTTCAGCTGCATATGAGGAGCAGTGACTAAAATCTGTGTGTGCAAGGGTAGTCATATAATTCACCACCAAAAACTTTAACGTCTAGAAATGTAAATACAAATTCATCAGGCTCATTCATTTACTGATGAAGCCATTAGCATTTAATTAGTAAGTTAGGAGAAAAACATGCCGTGTCATTGATATGGGTCATGCCCCCCCTCCCAAGAGTCTTGAATCACCTGGAAAAATTAAGAGGAAAATACAACATTTTGTTTTCCACTTCATATCAAATCAGCATCTCTGGAGATGAGGTCTGGGAATCTGTGCTCTTTACCAAGCTCCCCAGGAAGTCACGTTGAGGCCAGTCTGGCGGGGCTATTGGGACCAGCTTTTAGATGATCTCTTAGGTGGCTTCCACCACTAATATTTTATGACTTAATATAAAATCTCTAAGTTCCATCATGGGAATTTGTAGATGAGTCTTTGCTTTCATATCCTGTTGTCACTTCTGTATGCCTGTGATTTATTTGATGCTTAGTGTTTGGTAACAGAATATCCAATTATAACTTCATGCCTTTGGGAAAATACAATCCCCTTTAAAGACATCTGCCTTGTGACAAAGTTGCCTAGAATGTTTTATGTTGAGACTGGAAAACTTTGTAATTGAAAATGTAGATTTTGATGATTCTTTCAAAGGAATTATGCAATTAGGGTATTCTTTTAGCCACCTGGGCACAATTTAGTCTTTCGGGAGCACTTAGCTATTGGACCAGTGCAGCCTCTGATGATGCCTGAAAACATCAGAACCAGGGGCCTCTGCTTAGAATCAGTTCTTATTATTGAGCTGATGCTGAGCAAAAGCATGGATCCAGGAGGGATGAGATACAAGTTTTTCTTGATTGTCTTCACCCAGTGGTGCACAGACCCAGAATGCACATCCTTTGGGGAGGGTGGAGAGGATTCTGTGTGTTGCTGTAAAACTGTAAAATTATTGAGTGAGGCTGGCTGGGGAAGGGGGCCAGGGGTTCAAGGTCATTTGACTTAGCTGTCTGCTGCAGTGCACATGTTCATAGATTCCTGCAAGACAATCCCTTTAAATTCCCTATTGATCAATGACTGTAAAGCTCCTAATTTCAGAGATTCGAGTCTTTGCTACATGATCGGCTAGCGTGGCCCTGTTTTTTCTTTATTCTCCAGGCAACTAAACTCTAGTTTTTTTTGTTTTTTTTTTAAACTCTAGTTTTAATTTTCATATTTGACATCAATCAGCTTGCAACCTTCCTAGTTAAGTTGTCTCGTAGTTTGAAGTGAAGGCGAGTACTCACTCCAATTTCTCAAGTTGCCTACTTTCAGCCTCTAAATTCAGTTTTCCAAGCACTTCCTGGTTGGGTTGCCAGTATCTGGAGAGGAGTTGAAGGCGTAAAGAAGAAATGAGCATTTTTGCTTTTCATGGCAACCAAGTGACTGCTTGTTTTTTGCTTATCCTATAACTTTGATCCCCTTAGCCAATGCTCTGTCTTAATTGACATTTGGTACAAGGACACCATTGTGCTCATACAAGTAGTTGATTTTCTCAGTCCCAGTTTCAGCATATGAGATGGTGGTTGGTAATGGTGTTGGTGGTGTAGAGGTGGTGAGTTTCAGCACATGGGAAAGGTTTGCTAGGCTTAAATATGAACTAGATTCTTTCTTTCTTTCTTTTTTTTTTTTGGCCTCGCGGCATGCGGGATTTCAGTTACCCACCTAGGGTTGCAACCCGCGCCCCCTGCAGTGGAAGTGCAGAGTCTTAACCACTGAACCGCCAGGGAAGTCCCTAGATTATTTCTTTTTGTTTAAGTTAAGATCAAGTGTTTCTCCTCCTTTTCCCCTGCACTCATACCTCATCTGCCTTATTTACTAAACAGGATTTTTGCCCTTGTCTCCTCTTCCTCCCCAGTTGCTTCATGCATTTCTGTCATTAACTATATAGAAAGTTTCTCTTTGTAACACCCCATCATGCTCCTTTTTTTTAACATGATATTTATTTATTATGTTTTTGGGCATCTTTATTGGAGTATAATTGCTTTACAATGTTGTGTTAGTTTCTGCTGTATAACAAAGTGAATCAGCTATATGTATACATACATCCCCATATCTCCTTCCTCTTGCATCTCCCTCCCACCCTCCCTATCCCACCCCTTTAGGTGGTCACAAAGCGCCGAGCTGATCTCCCTGTGCTATGTGGCTGCTTCCCACTAGCTATCTGTTTTACATTTGGTAGTGTATATATGTCCATGCCACTCTCTCACTTCGTCCCAGCCTACCCTTCCCCCTCCCTGTGTCCTCAAGTCCATTCTCTACATCTGCGTCTTTATTCCTGTCCTGCCCCTAGGTTCATCAGAACCTTTTTTTTTTTTTTTTTTTTTTTTTT
>RJWK010009936.1:0-22620 GCA_004363435.1 Platanista minor
TATATATATAATTTATATCCCTAGAATTCTGGAACATCATTTTAGCAGGGAAACGACATTATTTTATTTAGGACTTGAGAAGGAAATAAAAGAAGTAACGTGAAAATGGGAAGGCCAGTTAGGAAGCTGATGTACTAAGCCTGGGAAGACATTAGGTTAAGGGGAGTGATGAGGAAACATGAAGTAAAGAGATTTCAGAAAATTTAATATGATAGAATTTACAGAAGATGCTAATATGTTATAAGACAAGTAAACAAAAAATGGAAGAATCAAGAATGATTCCTGGATTTCCGACTTAAGCAATTAGGTGGAACGTGGTATCCACTAACTGAGAAGTAAAGACTGACTTACTGGGAAGTCTGGGAGTGAATTGGGGAGTTCTTAAGGGGGAAGCTTAGCGCTATTGAGAAATAAGTGACTTAATTTTGAACATTTTAAATTTGAAAAATATCTATCCTAGTGAAGAGGTCAAACTGAGCAGATGGATATGAGCTTTTACAATACAAAGAAGAATATTGGAATAGATAATGATTTGAAAGATATTGGTATAGAGCTTTATGGAAAGGTACAGTTGGAGAGACAAGAAGAGAACCAAAAGAAGGAGGGGAACATCAGTATTTGGAGGCTGAGTGGAGGAGAAGAAAAGTGATTTGTTACATAGTAGAGTGGGCTCATGGAATATAAAAGAGAACAATGAACTGAATCAGATGAGGTAGTGATTCAGAATAAAATAAATACAAAAACGTATTCTTTGAGTGTATCAATAGCAACAGTTTGGACATTGCTGAATATGAAAAGAGAAGTTTAAACTGAGTGTTAAATAGAAAATCAAGTTTGATTGGTTAAAGTGGGAAAGCAGGCAAGAAAGAGGAGGTGGCAAGTATGTACAATTGTTCTTGGAAATTTGTCTCTGAAGAATAACCAAAAAGTGAAGCTGTGACTGGGAGACTTTGAGGAGGTTATGGGACTTTGTTTTCAAATGTTGGAGATACTGGGTTGTTTTTCAAAAAAGTGGATATGATTCATTAAAGATAGGGGAAATTCTGATTTTTGACTGATACCAAAATTAGTTAAGTCCACAAGAAAGCAAGAGGAAATAGTATTCATAGCTCAAGTGAGATGATTGAATTTTGAAAGAAATACTATAAAACAGAAAGAAAGAAGGAAAAGATGAAAGCAAAATAAGCTTGGAGATTTAATTGTTGAAAATGAGAAAAACTGGTTAATAATGAAAAGGGAAATACATTTGGGGCAGGAGGAGATCTGAAAAATTATCCAGATGTAGGGATCCAATACCCACTATCTTTACAATCTTTCATTTGTGTAACAATAGTCCACAATATATGAGTGTCAACCATGTGTCAGGCGCTATTTGAATACCTGGGAAACACCGCAGAGAGATAGACAGCAATACCTGCTTTCATTATTACAAATTAAAACAATATAGGTACAGAGTGGTTTACCGTAACTGAAGTGATTTTCTGCATCTGCTCAGGGGCAGACACAGAGAAGGTGAATGGTAAGGGCTCTTGGAATTGGGATGGCTCTGGGTCTGTGACTCCCTGATGTTTCTTAAGCTAACTTCCTAACTGACGTGTCCCTTAGTGATGAGGAATAATATAGAAAAAACACATTTCCCTTTCCCACTTTATTAAATCTTATTTCCATATTTTGCCAATTTTATTAGATACATTAAAATGTTCTGATAGGGCTTCCCTGGTGGCGTGGCGCAGTGGTTGAGAGTCCGCCTGCCGATGCAGGGGACACGGGTTCGTGCCCTGGTCCGGGAAGATCCCACGTGCCGCGGAGCGGCTGGGCCCGTGAGCCATGGCCGCTGAGCCTGCGCGTCCGGAGCCTGTGCTCCACAACGGGAGAGGCCACAACAGTGAGAGGCCCGTGTACCGCAAAAAAAAAAAAAAAAAAAAGTTCTGATATATTTTTAATTTACTCACATTCCATGTCTCCCTCTTCTGTGTCTGCTGTTCTGAATTATCATTCTTGTGAATGTTTTCATATCTTCTATACATAGCAAATCGTATATAGCATTGCCTTGCATGCTTAAAATTATATAGTGATAAATTTGTATCCTTCTATTCAGTATTTATTTCCCAAGTGCATCTTAGCTCTCCTCCATTTATTTTAGCTGATGTGCATTATTCCACGTATCAGTATACAACAGTTTTTTCATTTATTTTTCTATTGAAAGGAGACAGGACCATTTTGGCAAATTTCCCATACCACCTTGTTCTCTGTCTCTGTTATCATGTCCCTTTCCTTCCTAAAAGTGACCATATTTGTCTGTATGAAAATACACATACAACACACACTCTTTTGTTGGTTTCCTTGACTCGGAATGATTTATTCACATTGTTGCATGTGGCCATGGTTTTTATTTCCACTGATGTTTCATATTCTATTATATGAATATGTTTATCCTTTCTACATTACAGGACATTTGAAGTGCTTCTAACTTTTAGCTATTTTGAGTATTGTCCCCATGAATTGTCATGTATATGTCTTTAGGTGCATACATGTACACATTTCTTTGTGTATACACCACGGATGGTAATATGAGTCATAGGGTATATGTGTTTAATGCTTTATGACATCTTACTAAATAGTATTCCATAGTGGATGTACTAATTTATTCTTCTCTCAGTGTTGGATGAACAATCCAGGTGCTCCACATCCTTGATCTTTTAGGGGTAATCCTTTTCATGTCCTGGTTTAGAAAACTTTGTCTTCTCCAAAGCCATAACATCTTATATTATTTTCTACAAGATTTAGTGTTTTAACTTTCACATACATATATTCACAACCAACCCAGAATCTACTTTTCCAATTATAGATCAAGATCCTTTTTTCCCCCTTAAGGACATCCAAAGGAGTTGGAACTTTTTAGTAAAAAGACCAGCCTTTGCTCTTTGCTTTGTAGTGTCTTCTTTTTCTTAGTCCGCTGACATATGTGTGTTCCTGTTTTTGACTCACTGGTCTATTTGTCTATGCTTGAGCCAAAACCACACTGTCTTAATTCTGTAGTCTAGTAATACATTTTAAATTAGTAAATAATTTTGATAAATTTTGTCATCAAAACTTATTTTTCTTCAACATAACATTGGATATTATTGGCCCTTTGCATTTGTATATACATTTTGGAGTCAGCCTAATTTACACACACACAACATAGTGTGAGTATGTGTATTTATATATTTTGTGATTATGATATTAAGTATATACAAATTTAGAGTTGTCTTTTCATTTTGGTGGATTAATTGTATTTTTTTATTTCTAAAATTTGCTCCTTAAACCTCTGATACAGCTATAACAGGTTATTTGTGTGTGTGTGTTGTTTTGCTTTGTTTGTTTTGGTTATTAACAGCCTGTTATTTATTTTTTCTACCGTTTTACTTCAACATTTCTGTGTCCTTAGAGTTAGGTGTATGCTTTCAGCCAAAACAGCTGCATTTAAAAAATTAATATGACAACCTTTGTCTCTTAATTACCGTAGTTAGATAATTTAAACATAATTTCTAACATATTCGGGTTTAAAACTACCATTTGCCTATCTCTTTTTGTTTACTATAAAAATTAAAAAAATTGCTTTATGTTGTACCATTTTAGTTACGTATTGTGCCAGCAGAAAATTACAGTATAAAATTGGCTGATTAAAGCCTGATGTTTTCTTCACTTCCTGATAAATTCAAGGACCCTGGAACACTTAAATGCATATATTCCCTTCTAAATAGATATAAACAAATATATGCCCTAAATATGTATATATATAGATATATATATAACCTTATTACCATAATATATGTTAGGTTTATATATACTTTAGATGACAAAGGACTCCATTATTATTTTATATTAAATATTTATTAATGTATCTATGAATTTATCATTTCTGTTTCTCTTTATTTCTTTCTGTTTTTATTTTATCTGAGAATATTTTTCTTCTATGTGAAGAATTCCATTAGTATAACTTATAATATTATTACTGCTACTTTGAAGGCACTGTCGATTTTCTCTCTTTCTTGATTAGACTATTTTCTTTTTCTTTGTTTTTCAAGCATTTTAGGTACGATTTTATTTGTTTTAATTGAGATTGGTGTTTATAGACCTTCTTGTATCTGTAGCTTGATGTGTTTTGTCATTTTTGAAACATAGCTGTTATCTCTTCAAGTATTGAATTGTTGCATTCTGTTGCCTCTCTTTCGCATCATTGTATTGGACCATTTTACCAAACTCCAGATGTCTCTGTACTGTTTTTAGTATTTTAAAAATCTTTTTACCTTTCCTGGCTTCAATCCACTGTTTTCTTTTTAGTTTGGTTTTTCTTTTTCAACTTTAGCTAATATGTGGAATTGGATTGCTAAATCAGACTTTTTTTTTTTTTTTTTTTTTTGCAGTACGCGGGCCCCTCACTGCTGTGGCCTCTCCCGTTGCAGAGCACAGGATCTGGACACGCAGGCTCAGTGGCCATGGCTCACGGGCCCAGCTGCTCCACAGCATGTGGGATCTTCCCGGACCGGGGCACCAACCCGTGTCCCTTGCATCAGCAGGTGGACTCTCAACCACTGTGCCACCAGGGAAGCCCAGCTAAATCAGATTTATGTAAATCAGAAATCCTACCCAGTATCAGCTGTTACTAATCATATGTATAGCTGATTCACTTTGTTATAAAGCAGAAACTAACACACCATTGTAAAGCAATCATACTCCAATAAAGATGTTTAAAAAAAAAAATGCACGCAATCAAGAAGTTTAGATGAAGTGGCGAGAGCTTTGGGACACCAGTGATGGTCTCTACTGGTGATGGCTCCTTACTACATTAGGCTTGTCTCAATGGCTTAGAATAGATGAGGTCTCTAAGTGAGAAACAGTGTACAATTTACTTTTTTTTTTTTTTTTTTTGTGGGGAGTTTGCGGACCTCTCACTGTTGTGGCCTCTCCTATTGCAGAGCACAGGCTCTGGATGCACAGGCTCAGCGGCCATGGCTCACAGGCCCAGCCGCTCCGCAGCATGTGGGACCTTCCCATACCGGGGCACGAACCCATGTCCCCTGCATCGGCAGGCAGACTCTCAACCACTGCGCCATTCAGGGAAGCCCTGAATTTACTTATTTTTGATTGAACAACTATCTTATTTCCTGTTAAATAAAGTGCAGTTAAAAAAATTCAAAAACAGCTACATTATCAGTATTATTACTTAACACCGAGTATTTTGTTTTTGAAATGATTCTCTTTATTCCACTTAATGTGTTTCTTAAATTACAACAGAATATCTATTATCATTATATTTAATATATTAATACAATTATGACTAAAAATCTATCATTATATTATTTTCATTTTTATCTTTTCATGACTTTCTAAAGGTTCTTCAGTATTTCCTTGCTTGGTTCAATACAAATGCAATCAAGTAGAATATGTCCAAAATTGTGGTCAGCTTAATTGACCACAACCAATTGACAAATAATGAGGAACCTAGAAATTATAAGAATATGAAACTTATATAAGTTCTTGGAAACTAAGCATATCATTTTGGCTGATTATTTTAAGAACACACATCTACGTGAGGAGCATATAAAAGGTGGTTGGCAATGTAAGTAGCAAAATCGACACATTTATTTTATTTTATTTATTTATGTATGTATGTATTTATTTATTTTTTGTGGTACGTGGGCCTCTCACCGTTGTGGCCTCTCCTGTTGCGGAGCACAGGCTCCGGACGCGCAGGCCCAGAAGCCATGGGTCACGGGCCCAGCTGCTCCGCGGCATGTGGGATCTTCCCGGACCGGGGCACGAACCCGTGTCCCCTGCATCGGCAGGTGGACTCTCAACCACTGCGCCACCAGGGAAGCCCGACACATTTATTTTAAAGAAGCTATTTTGGGAAGAAGTTCCCTTTATTTATGAGGTCATTGCATAAAAGAAATCAGACCTCTTTTAAAGTTAATGTAACACACACACACACACCTTCATATTTTTTGTCAATTATTTATTTAAATCCTCAAACTTATCATAAAGCTTTACTTTGAAGGATATTTTGACAGTTTCAAAAATAAAATTTAAAGTCTCATGGGGAAAATTACAGAAACTAAAAATACTCAAATCAGTTAGAGAGAGGTTCTGAAGATTATTCCCAAAGAGGAGTGTTTAAATTTTGTTTAGCAAAGGTGATATTTTTGAATTAAGGCCAAAGCTTCAATATATTGACAAGAAACAATAACATATTAGATATATAATTTTGCTATTTTACTATAAAATGACTGTCATTATATTATAGCTATAAATTTAAGTACAGTTTTCATTATCCTAATTATTTTCAATCCAGAGAAAGATCTTTTATTATTCTCTTCCAGTACAAAAATTACAAAATCTTTATTTGAGGTATAATTTGGACTTTTAATAAAATAAATGTAGATTTGTATTTTTTGACATATGTATCATGAAATTTTTGGTAGGACCACCAAGGGGTTTATTTTAGAAGTGTGGGCAGAATACTGTAACAAAAATAGGATAATAATAAAACTTTTAGAAGCTACTAGGATATTCTAAAAAATCTGTTAATTTTTTCTCCTTTCTTCTTTATGGACGTTTGTGTGTTTGTTAACTTGTTTTGTTGATTGGTTGATTTCTTTTCAGGTTTCTTTACTAAATGTATCCCTTATTAGTGAATATACTTTGAAGTTTCTTGAAAATCTGCTATCAGCTATTTATTTTTGTAGTAATTATACTTTTAAACAAACGGAATGATGTTTTTACTTTTTTAAACCTCATTACATTCTTTATCATCTCTATCAATCTATCTATCTTCTATTTTTCTATCTCCTGTCCATTTATCTATCTATCCATTCATCCATAATTGCTTGTTACTGGTTGTATAATCTTTAGTTTTGACTTTTAAATACTAAATATTGTAGACAGAATTTAGATTTCATATGTAGACACATTTTGTATGAGTTATTGAGTACCATATGCTAAATAACTGTTTCACAATTTTAAAATGTTTAGCTTACAATGAGCACGAAACTTATGGTTCATAGATTTTTTTTTACATTTTTTTGTATGTTTTTAAAATAAGCTTTTTAAGAACAACTTTAAATTTACAGAAGAGTTGCAAAGATAGTAAGAGAGTTCCTATAGACCTTCCACTCCTTTCTCTATTTATTAACATCTAACATTAGTATGGTGCATTTGTTATAATTAATGAACAAATATTAATACATTATGATTAGCAAAAGTCCATATTTTATTCAGATTTCTTTAGTCTTTAACTTAATGTCTTTTTCTATTCCAGTACCTTGTCCAGGATGCTACAATAAATTCAATCCTCTTGTCTCATTAGGCTCCTCTTGGCTGTGACAGTTTCTTAGACTTTGCTTATATCTGATGACCTTGAAAAATTTGAGGATAACTGGTTAGATATGCTGTAGAATATCTCTCAGTTAAGATTTGTCTGATATTTTTCTTGTGATTAGACTCTGGTTATGTGTAGTCAGAAGGAAAACCACAAGAGTTAATGTGACATTTTCATCACATCACATTAAGGGTACGTACCATCAACATAATGTATCGTGGTTCATGTTAACCTTCACTGGATGAGATAGTGTTTGTCAAGTTTCTCCACTATAAAGTTACCACCTCCTCCCTGCCCATTTTCCATACTGTCTTATTTGGAGAAAGTCTTTATGTGCAATGCACAATTAAGGAATGGGAAGCCATGCTCCACCTTCTTGAAGATGGAGTAGCGAAAATAAACTTCATAAAATAAGTCACAGGTATAACATTTTTTGGCTTTGTACATAGCAATTTGATACGGCCATTAAAAAATCTATGACACTTTGATATATAAAAAAAACAAATCATTACACTTTCAGCTTTTTAAAAACAATCAAGTGATCAAAAGATCTCATCTAATTTGTCTCTATTTATTTATTTAGTTTATTTTTTGGCTGCATTGGGTTTTAGTTGTGGCATGCGGGATCTTTTTGTTGTTGTTGCAGTGCGTGGGCTCTTCATTGCTGTGCATAGGCTTCTCTCTAGTTGTGGTGTGTGGGTTTTCTCTCTCGAGTTGTGGTGTGTGGGCTCCCCAGTGTATGGGCTCTGTAGTTTGCAGAATGGGGGCTCTCTTCTTGAGGCATGCAAGCTCAGTAGTCGTGGCACATGGGCTTAGTTGCCCCGTGGCATGTGGGACCTTACTTCCCCGACCAGGGATTGAAACCATGTCCCCTGCATTGGAAGGCAGATTCTTTACCACTGGACCACCAAGGAAGTCACTAATTTGTCTCTAAAGCTCCCCTTTTATTAGACCTCAAGCCATATCTTACTTGAGTCTTACCCCTTTGGTGAGTTTTACCTGGGAGTAAAGTTGGAGAATCAGAAACGGGATAAGATAGGAAGAGATGTTTATTACATACATAATGTGGTATGTAAAAATGTTTTTCATTTTAGTTCAGATGCTTTGACGCATTTGTGTGAAATACCTCTTGTGTATATCTTCATTTCTTACATGAAATGTCTCTTACTCCTCTCCTGCCCAATAGTTCTCAAGCCTGCAAAATGAAACCCCCTTGATCCTACAATCAGTTCTAGAAGGGAGTAGCCTTGCAGTGCCACCAGACCTCCCACAAAGTTTGCATGGGCAAGAAACACTTGTCTGTATTAAATCATCATGGTTTCAAGGTCTGATTGTTACTGTAATGTACTTAGCACATCCTGACTATAATGAGACTTTTAATTTAACATCTTAATTTAAATTTAGATTTAAAATCTTTTTAATTTGAGAATCTGCCATGGCCTCATCAATTTCTCCACTTCATATTCAGGAGCAATCTCTTCTACCCAGAATTATTGGAAAAGGGCTGTCTTTTTCAAGTCACAAAGGGGTTCCATAAAGCGTTTGCCAAGGTTATGACATAAGTGGGAGAAATCGTTCAAAGAGTGGAAGACTCAAAGAAGACTGGTTAATTCACTAGAAAAACTTTAGTAACTTCCTCTTCCCTAGGTACCAGCTACATTAGGAAACTGGTACCTATTGATTTATTACTGAGCTTGAAATTCCTTGCATTAGAGTAATTTCTTTGAGTTAAAACATTGTTTCCAGAAAGAAAGTTCTTATTAAATATAAAAGTTCTCTGGAGAAACATTGAATTAATAATAATAACAATGAAATAACTAACAATTAAAGTCAGCTCCATGTTTTGTGGAAACTTAAACTTATACAGTTTGCAGAGTCCACTTTAAGAAAAAAAGAATATAAAATTAGATCAGGGTACTTTTAGCATAAGAAACAAAATAAATAATACAAATTTAAAAGTCATAAATACTACAACAATCACAAAACATTAATTATCTGCCTGGTAACCTTAATATCACATTTTTTGTCTGACTACTCATTCATTTGGCCATAATTTAAAACTATCTTCTCTACAGAGAATAGAAATGTATCAGTCTTTCTTTTTCATGGTTGCTCAGAATGTCTATTTTATTCTTGAAAGCTTATAAAAAGTTTCTTTCAGGGCTTCCCTGGTGGCGCAGTGGTTGAGAGTCCACCTGCCGATGCAGGGGACGCTGGTTCGTGCCCCGGTCTGGGAAGATCCCACATGCCGCGGAGCGGCTGGGCCCGTGAGCCATGGCCGCTGAGCCTGCGCGTCCGGAGCCTGTGCTCTGCAACGGGAGAGGCCACAACAGTGAAAGGCCCGCGTATTGCAAAAAAAAAAAAAAAGTTTCTTTCAGGTTCACAATTCTTTAGTAATGTCATGTAAATGTTAGGATTACTGTTAAAGTTGGGAAAGGCTGTGAGTTTTCAGGACAGTTTAAATTTCCTTGTGCAGCTGCTGACTTAAATGTCCCTACCTCCTTCCAGTGCTTCTTTCCTTAAGACTCCCTCATATCTCTTATATCTCAATGCCACCTCTACCCTGTCACAACCAGGGATGAGAGTCAGAGCAGGAGGTCTAAGTATTGCTGAGAGCTTTCTTTATGACAGTATAGCCAGTAATAACTGGACGTTGTATGTCACACCAATACGTATCATAAACTGAAACCTATGTATTCTTTTCATTTTTTTAAATTGAAGTATAGCTGATTTACAATGTTGTGTTACTTCCTGGTGTACAGCAAAGTGAAGGACCGTGAAGCTTAAAATGCATCTGCTGAGCGTTGTGCTGATGTTTGTCTCATTTTACCCAGGAATGTCCATTAACGTATTATCAGGGACTCCCTTGTATTAACTAGCTGGCCGTCACCTAAAACAAAGCAAGACACTGAGGAACTTAAAACTTTAAAGAAATGTTGATTTCAGAAGAGTCCTAAATCTGGTGCATGAAAGACTACAAGGCTAAAAAGATTTGGTTGGACCTCTCTGGTGGGAGACACAAAATAGCCAAGGGACGGCATGAAGTTTCTTCCCTTAGAGGAAAAGAGAGTAAAAGAATCAGGGGGTCTTGAAGACAGTCATCATCACTAAGACACCTTCTTAGCTTTGGACCTATAATGGAGAACCGGAGTTCCTCCACCATAGCATTCTAAGGTTACCTGGAATTGTAGACTTTTCTTCCTGTCCGCTGTGTCTGCAGACATTTAGAAGAGTCCTAGACATATTTAACTAACTCTGCTTGAGAGATGTAAAGGAAATTTCACAAGTGTTTGATGAAGCTGGAGTAGGGGACAGGAAGGAGCATCCTGGGCAAGGGGAAAGCATGGGTTAGAGCAAGGACAGTGTGAAAAGTAACCACAAACCCAGTGAACAGTGATTTTAGAGGGCCTGGTAGGAAATGGTAGGTGTAAGGAAGCATCCAAAGATGAAGTTTTTTGAGAAGGTGGTCGAGACTAAGGAATTTGGACTCATAGTATATCTCAGGCTAGAGAGTACTACAGGATATTTGGTAGTACAGAGACATGAGGTTATTTACTTCAGTACATATAAAAATGGATCTGAATTCAGCAATTTGAAAAGTTGTATTATTTCTTTGAGGGAAAAAAGTTGCCCAGCACAAATCCAGCAGTTTTTTTTTTTGTTGTTGTTGTTTGTTTGTTTTTAACAGTACTTGGGTGGCCTAAATGAGCTAACACATCTCTACAACAGATTTGATTCAAGGAAAACTAAACCAGTCAGAAATCGTTCTTAACATTTACAGGTATACAGTAGTTTAGTGATCAGATGTTAGATTTTATGACTGAGCCTAATTATTTTTACCCAAAACTATTCCAAATGTATAAACACAGATGGAGTCACCTGAATGTTTAAGAAAGTAAATGTTTAAATACTATAGTGATTTCCCCTTTCCTGGAAATTATAGGATGTTTCACGTATTTTAGCAGCACTAACATCTAGGTAATATTGTTATGCAAAGGTCAACTAATTTGTGAAGCTTAAACATCTAAAATAACAATTATTATTCTTATTATTTTTAACCAGAGAGAAAAATTAAACCAAATCAAATGAAAAAAGTAGTTTATTTCTTAGATTTTTCCATTTTGCACATTTTTCCACAGGATTTTCTTTTACAAATCCCATCCTCCCTTGTGGGATGGGTTACAGTCCTCCTGCAGTGAGCTGCCATCACAGGGAATTCGAGCTACCAAAACACGGCATGGAACATTATCTGCTGGTCTTTTGTTTTCCTGTCCGATGTTTGCAAACATTTTATTTTCTTCTAAGTTCAAAGTTGGAGTGTTTTCAGAAAAAATGGCACAACTAAAAAAAAAGGAAGACTTACTTTTTTTCCCCTCTAAATAGGGTGGGCTAAAACGATCAGACGTTTCATTCAGACACATTTACAGTGCACATTCTTGCTCTTTGCTACAGGAGTCAATGAAATGAAGATATACCATTACTCCCAGGAGAGCTATAGAAAAAACAGAAATTTTATATTTGGCAGTACACTTTGGGTTATGTTGAACACGTTTATATAGGAAGAAGAGTGTACACATAAACAGCATGGACTGAAAAAATTGTAGTACTTTCCACGGACGATAAATTGTGCTCCATTTAACCACGTGTTTTAGGGTCAAGTCAACGTATTCTAGGTAGAGCTAAAGAACTCTGACCATAAATCTTGTTGGACCTATAACATTATTTCTTTAAATGTACAAATTACAAACAATTTTAAAGTAGTCTTACATATGGCTGATCGTTTTCCTTCGGTCTTGTGTTTCTGATTTCTAAGTGTTTACGCGGATTACAGACGATGCCGTTGACACCTAGAAGCTTCCTTACTTTCTAGATTTTTAACTCAAAGCCAGTTAGACAAGCCATATATTTCAAGGAACTTGAAACTATCATGAGATTACATGTAAGCAAAACCCTTGCCAGAAGAGATGCATTTTATTACTTCTGACACTTTGTATAAACCATCATAAAATTCTATTACAAACACGTCTATAAATAGGGCCACATTTCTCTACAATAAAAGGTTAGGTAGCACAGATTCCACTGCACTTAAAACCTTTCAGCATTACCTACTTATTCAAAGTCTTTTCTTCAACTTTCACGAAACTTCTCTCTCTTGTTTTCTTTCCATCAACACGACTGTTCCTTTAGTCTCCTTTGCTGGTGCTTATTGTTTGGCTTGCTGTTTATAAGTCACCAAAACCAGGGAACATCTATGAGAGTAATTTCACTTTTTCCTACATAGTATACCCTGCCTGAAGTTTGCAAAAATGTGTAATTACCCAGAAACCTTTTTTCCTGAGTAATACATTTTGTTCTTACTTGAGAATCATGGCAAAGGTGTCAATTTCTTTGAGTTTATCCTACTCACAGTCTATTGAGCTTGTTGGATATGCATAGTAATGGTTTTCATTATTTCTGGGAAATTTGGGACTATTGTTTCCACAAATATTCTTTCTGCCCCTTTCTTTCCTTTCCTAGGACTCCAACTGTGCATATGTTAGTACTCTCATGATGTCCCTCAGATCTCTGTTCTTTTTTCTGCATGTTTTTTTCTTTCTGTTCTTCAGACTAGAAAATTTCATTTGACCTATTTTCAAGTTCACTGATTCTTTCATCTTCTGGCTCATCATGCTGTATAGCCCCTCTAGTGAACTTTTCATTTCAGTTATGCTTTTTAAATTTCAGAACTTCTATGTTGTCCTTTATTATAATTTTTACCTCTTTATTGATACTCTCCATCTGGTGAGACACTGTTCTCATACTTTCCTTTAATTCTTTTTTTTTTTTTTTTTTTTTGCGGTACGCGGGCCTCTCACTGCTGTGGCCTCTCCTGTTGTGGAGCACAGGCTCCAGACGCGCAGGCTCAGTGGCCACGGCTCACGGGCCCAGCCGCTCTGCGGCATGTGGGATCTTCCCGGACCGGGGCACGAACCTGCATCCCCTGCATCGGCAGGCGGACTCTCAACCACTGCGCCACTAGGGAAGCCCTTTGAACATATTTTTAATAGCTCAAGTCTTTGTCTGGTAAATCCAGCATCTACCTGGGCTCCCTCAGGGATAATTTCTATTCTGTGTTCCTGAGTATGAGGCATAGCTTTTGTTTCTTTTCATGTGTCCTTATTATATGTTGAAGACTGGACATTTTAAGTAATATAATTGGGCAACAATGGAAGTCAAGTTCTTCCTGCTCCCAGGATTTTTTTAATACTGTACACTGTTGCTCTTGTTGCTATTTATTTGTTGAATGACTTTCTTGGGCTAGTTCTTTAAAATTTGTATTCTTTATCATGTGTGGCTGATGAAGCCACAGCTTGATAGCTTAGTGGTCAGGTGATAACTAGACAGACACTTCTTTAAATACCTTAAGCCAATAACTCTCCCACTGTTTGCATAAGGACTCTGTGTGTGTTCAGACATCATTTCTGGCAGTTTATGACCCTGCCTCAGCCTTCACTTCTAGCTTGTGCACAGCCTCAGGGTCAGGCAGAAAAAAAAAAAAAAAAAAAATGATGTCTTTCTTACATCTTTCCTGGGCATGCACACATCCCTGCACAAGCACATGACCTTCTAAATGCTCCCAAAATGTCAGAACTTTTCAGAGCCTCCTATGGACTTTTTATTCTCCTGTTTTTCCTTTTCATATCTTTGATCATCCATTTCTTTATCCAGCTGCTATCACTGCATTAGGAAGCAGCAATGTCACACAATTGACGTTGCTTTTTTTTTTTTTTTTTTTTTTTGATACACACTCTGAGGATGGGGCTTTACTCACTGAATGAGCTAAGTCAGGTTAAATAATGACAAGCTCTGTGAATGGGGCTTTTAGAGGCTTCCAAATCAAATAGTGATCATTCTTTGGAGATGGGGTTTTTGCGGGGAGAGCGCTAACGTATTCCTTCTCCAGTGGCTGCTAGACTGCTGTTTTTCATAGCTACTGTTGTTCCAAGACTGCTGGTTTTCAAGGCTACCATGGAGCTGGGGAGAGGAATAGGTGAATAGGAAGTTTCAAAATGTGGCAATTCTTGCTGTTCTTACTGACAGTCAACTCTTTTTCTTGAATAAACACTTAGCAAACTTTTTCAGCCTTTGGTTAATTTCCAGAGTTCTGAAAAGTTGATTTTAACAGTTTTTTCCAGTGTTAATATTTTTGTGGAGGAGTGGATTTTGGAGGTCCTTACCCTGCCATTTGGAAGTGCTTCTCTCTTAGCTCTAGAGTTCTTTATAAATTCTGAATACAAGTGTGTTTTTTTCAATCAGATATATGATTTGAAAATATTTTCTCCTTGTCTTTGGTTTGATTTTTATCTCTTAACAGTATCTTTCAAAAAGTAGAGACTATTAATTTTGATGGATTTCAATAAATCAATTAACTTATTTAATAAATTGGGCTCTTTTTCCTATATAAGAATTATTTGCCTAATCAAGGTCACAAAACTTTCTTCTATTTTCTTCTGGGATATTTATGGCTTTAACTTTTATATTTGGGACCATATTCCATTTTGAGTTAATTTCTGATGTGAAGTGTGAATCAAAGCTCATTTTGAAAATATGGATATATAATTTTTCTAGCATCAGTTGTTAACAAGACTAGATGTTCTTGCTGATATGTATTTATATCTTGATCAGAAATCAGTTGTTCATAAACTTGTGCCTATATTTCTAACATCTTAATAGTATCAAGTCTTTGGTCAATGATTACAGTATATTCCTTTATTTATTTTGGTCTTTAATTTTTCTCAGCAATGCTTTTTAGTTTCCAATGGTCTTTTCTAACACAGTTGTAATCATTCAATACTAGCATATAGAAACCCAGTGTTTTTTATAATGATATTATACCGTTCAACTTTTCTGGATTCACTTATTAGTTCCAGTAGCTTTTTTTTATAGATGCTTTGGAATTTTCTACATAGGCAATCATCTTGCCTATGAACAAAGACTGTTTTATACCTTCTTCTAAATAAAGATATTTTTAATTTTAATATTTTTATTGCACTATCTGTAATCTCTATACAGTGTTGATCATCCTTGTGAAAGTGAACATCTTTGTCTTGCTCAGGGTCTTAAAGGGAGAATATTTAGTTTTTCACCATTTAATATGATGCTGGCTGTAGTGTTTTCATGGGTGTTCCTCACCAGTTTGCAGAATTCTCCTTCTATTTCTAGTGTGAAGAGACATTTCTTTCAGGATGACTTGTTGGATTTTGTAAAATATTCTTTTCTACGTTTATTGAGATGATCATACGGCTCTCTAAAAAAAATGTTAATATCATAAACTATATTGATTAACTATAAGATATTTATTCCTCTCATATCTTCTGCTAACATTATTTTTGTAATATCTGTTTATAACGTAAGCAAGGCACATTTTAAAAGTGAATAACTATAATATTTCAGGATATAATAATCATAATCAACAGAACTATACTTAGACTCCTCTGAGGCAGTATGCACAAATATAAGTTAGAGAGAAATTCGTAGTTTTGCTACATTAGCATGAGGTATTTTGTTTTCCTATTGTGTATGTTTGTTCAAATGCAATACTATAGTCACTAATAGAAAATTACGTAAGTCTTGTTAAGGCAATAAAGTAAATAATATTTAAAATGTGTCTTTCTAAATAAAATACATTATTCAGAACTGATAAAATTTGCAAGTGGTAATTTAAATTTTTTAAGTTTCTAAAATTTGCTCCTTGTCCTTATCCATTAACTATTCTGATTCCTAAAGGATATATAAGTAAAAGTGTTTGTTTTGATAGCATTGACTGACCTAATTCACAAAAGAAACATGAAAAAATGGCAGCAAAATGACCCATTTGTTAATAACCTAAGTTAATACAAAACAAAAACAAAACAAAAACAACAACAACAGCAAAAAACATCCAGGGAATAAACTCTTGGATTTCTTAGGCATAGTTTTTCCTCCTAGACAGCAGCGATTTACCAGATAGAATAAGTGAGGCAACACAAATTTGCAAATGCTTATTACACAAACTTATTTACAAACCCTTTAGCAAATAACGTAACTGGATAATGCCCAAGAAGTTTTGAACTTGTAGTTTCAGTGTTATTCCTTCTATTTTCTAATCAAATCTAATACCCTTTTAAAAGTTAACTCCCTTTTTGCACAAACCTCAGTTAAACTACTCCACAGAGATTGTCCTACAGTGGAAGTAGTTAAATAACTTATAACTCTGACCTTGGTTATTATTACTTACTTAGTTTGCACGTAACATTTTCATTACAGAATTATTAACATGAAAAGAGGACCCAATACCTGGATCCATTAAGAGAGGCACCTACCCCATCCTGTCCAATCAAGTCCCTGAATACACATGATTGAATTCCAACCGTGTTCTTAACCTATTTCACTCTTTTGATTTCAGGAAGATAAGCATTAACCACCTTCCTCTTTCATGACTAGTCTCTTTCTCTTGATATTTCTTTTAAATTGTCTGTAAACATCTTATTTCTGTTAAATGCACAAATTATTGCTCTAATATAGTATATTTTATATGATAATTGCAAACAGCAATCTCCCTAATACATATCTTTATGAATTTTTTTCTCCTTATAGAAAGAAGTCCACCTTTTCATTTTTCCATAGCCTCACCAGCTGATCATAAGTTTTATAAAATACTTTGCAGTGTAACTCATTCTGTTTAATTTCATCCATGAAAACCAGTTTCGAACTTCAGTTAGCTTTCAAAGTAACAGCTGCACTGTTTCTTTTATCTGGCAAAAGTAGCAAAATAATTGGTTTTATGTAAACGTTGATCAAAAAAGACTATTTAGAAAAGGTTACACCAAAACAGAATCTCATTTCCCAACTCGCTAACAAATTCCAATGTGCATGTTTTTTATTTTTCAAGAAATAAAGTTTAATCGTCTTTTTATATTGATTTATCATAAACTTCCCTAAATATTATTAAATTGATGATTCTCCCACTGAAAATGTATCCATAAATGAAGAGAAAAATATATTTAAACCTGGTCTCTCTTGGACTTACGTTTTGAATAAAAAAACAAGAGATCTTAGGATTTGTAGCGTGCATAAAGCTGCAAGACTCTTCTGTCATTGTGAAAGCATACATGTAAATTTCCACGTGCATAACCTGGTGTAAAATATCTTTTCGTTGGGCATTAGAGATAATAGAAGGCCAGCAGGGTGAAAATTAGCTCTGATTTTCACTGGACCGTTCCGCATCACCTGGTTTCACCAGCTGTGACTTACATGTGGTACAAAGTGCCTGAAGGAGCAGATGCAAGGATGTTCATGTCCTGAGCATGTAGTCCTGTTGGTATCAAAGCAGATCACTGGAGGATACTTCAACCCCCAAAGACTATTTGTCCACATTTCCAGAGCTTTCTGATATAAAAGACTTTAAAAAATAAAAGATAATATACTAAAGCTTTCATCCCTATCCCCTCAGACTCCATTATAATCACCTTCTGAGAAAGCACACCTCATTACAAAACCAAATTGCTTGCCTCCCAAGAGCTACTTTTAAGTCTGGGTGGATTTTACTTATCCTCCAAACAACCAAAAATAATCAAGATGATTGTCTTAGTTTGACAACGTCTGATGGCTTTTGCATAATAAAGTCAGAAAGGTTTTCTTTGTTTATTTTTTAAAGAAAATTCCATCTGATAAATGAAGACTGTGTATAATTGATGCATATTAAGAATAACATTATTAATTCACATCATATGAATACTTATAAAGAATTGTATTAAAAAAGCAGAGTTTCAGTTTATCTGAATTTAGGGAACTTAATCACATCACTTAGAAATTATCCAGAAGTGTCTAATCTTATATTATCTCTATATTATTTAATCTACCTTCTGTCCTTGAAATATTTTCCCTTGGTATATGTTTGTCTAAAATGTCTAAAATGCAATAGCATAATCATTAATACAGCTTATATAAAAGCCTTATTTTTTAAGGCAATAATCAAGTAGTATTCAAAATGTTTCTTTCTAAATAAAAGGTATTATCAGGTGTCAAGTAGAAGCTCAAACAAACTTTTGGGAGAGAGCAAGCAGAAAGTGTGACCATAAATATAATGTACCCTTCAGTTCAACATGACGTGATCAAATGAGTCACTGCTTTTCTATATTCTTGTGTGGCATTGCTTTGGTTAGTCTTGAGTTGTCCTCACTGTCTTTGGAACCATAGACAACTAATAAGACTCACATTATCAAGAAACTTAAAGATGAAGTGCTGCTATAGTTCTCAATTCATACATGCTGGAAATATTTGGAGGAGCCAGCATGGTAAGTATATTTGCACGATTACGTGAAGAGTCTCCTAAGATGAAATTTACTATAAAAGATGATGGGGGTGGAGGAAAGAGAGGTAGGGAAAGAGAGAGACAGACAGAGAAAGAAAGAAGTGGGGGTGAATCAACTGACTGATGGTTGGCAGGAGCTATCCTGTGCAGTGTAGGATTTTTAGCAGCAGGATATTTACTGCTAGATATCAATTCCACTCCCTGCCTTTCCCCCTACCTCCCGTTATGACAACCAAAAATGCCTCTAGACGTTGCTAGATGTACCCTGGGGCAAACTCATCCCTGGTTGAGAACCGCTGATATGAAGGAAGGAGGGTTTTGAGCATAACCTTGCATTGTATTACTCAGTCATTTGGATTGGCCTGCTCTGTACCCCGATCAATCCAACCAGGATCAATTGTACAAAGGATGAACTCCATAGAACCTATTAGGAATATTGGTAGACCTGATGGCTATAGCTGGGTGAAGGAGTTTATCAGAACTACACTCAAAGATATATCACATGAGCCAGCTCCTGGGAAATTCCTGGAAAAATAAATACACACACACACACACATGAGTGTTAACCTCTCTATTAATTCTAGTCTCATGAAATAACTGTACAGAATTTTTAAACCCAGAGAGGACTGAATGACAACACAGGCCTTATTGTACCATGAACCCCTGGTCCCAGAGGGTTATCTCGTGACCAGAGGCATTGGCATCACCTGGAAATTCGTTACAAATGCAAATTCTCATGCCTGACCCCAGACTTACTGAATCACTCTTCATTCCATAATTTTCTAAGAATATTTTTAATGAACAGGTTTTGAATTTTATCAAACTACTTTTCTGCCTCTTTGGAGATGAGTATTAAGATTTTCTTTTTAATCAGTTTATGTGCCTGATTTAAAAATACATTTTCTTATGATAAAAAAATCTTTGTGTGCCTGGAATAAATTCAACTGGGAAAAAGATATATTATTCCTTTTATGTATTGCTGGGTTTGTGTGGCTAATATTTAATATATGACTCAGCATCTATACTCACGAGTGAAATTAGACTGTAATTTTTCTTTCTTATGCTGTTCTCACCTGCTTATGGTTTCAAGTTTGTACTAGCCTCATGAAACTAGTTGGGAAATACTACCTCTCTTTTCTATAGGGTTCTATGAAATGTTTCTATAGGATTCTAATTCTCTCCTTTTGAGTGTTTGAAAGTACTCATCTGTAAAGCTATGTGGGTCCAACATCTTCTCTGTTGAAAAATTTTTAATTATCAATTGAAATTGTTCATGATTATAACATCATTTAGGACTTAGTTTTTTCTTGAATCAAGCTTGTTAATGTATATTTTTCTAGTAATTTCTTTTTCCATCTAAGATTTTCACTATATTGGCTTAAAGTTATTAAAAATATTTTTTTTTATCCTTTTAATTCCTTGTTGGTCAAGGTGTGTTCTGCAGCGTTAGCGTCACCTGAGAGTGTTACAGAAATGCACATCCTCAGGTCCCACCCCAGATCTACTTAACGAGGTCCCTGTTGCTGGCAGAATTGTGTCCCCTAAATTAATACATTGAAGTCTTAATTCTCAATACCGAAGAACACTACAGTAATTGAAGATAAAGCCTTTGTAGAGGTAATTAAGGTTAAATGAGGTCATACAATTGGGCTCTAATTAAATATAGTCGGTGGCCTTATAAGGAGAAGTAGAGACCTGGGGGTTGCCTGAGCAAAGAGAGAGCCCATGTGAGGACACAGGGGACGGTGGCCATCCACAAGCCAAGGAGAGAGGCCTCAGGAGGAATCAAAACTGCCAGTGCCTTGATGTTGGATTTTTAGCTTCCAGAAATGCAAGAAAAAAAATTTCTGTTGTTTAAGCCTCCCAGTCTATGTTATTTTGTCATGACAGCCCTAGCACACTAATATCGCCCTCAAGTTATTTGCAAGCACATTCAGTTTTGAGAAGCATCGTTTAGTCTCTTCTGATCTACACTCATATTCTCCCTTTCATTATGAATAATGCTTACTTGTGCCTTGGCTCTATTTTCTTCTTGATCAGTGTTTCCAGAAGTTTATCCATTTCATTAGACTTTTTAAACAACTGACTTTTGACTCTCTTGATCTTCAATATTATATCTTTGTGTATTATTTTATTAGTTTCTTCTATTAACATTATTACTATTTTATTACTTTGTATGAATCTATTCCATTTTTCTCAGAATTTTTAAGGTGAACGTAACTGACACATACAATGGGGCATACTATTAATATCAAACTAGATAGACATGTTGGGTTTTGACTAGACATATTGATAATATGAAGTTATTAGTTTAATTATCCATATGTCTTAGAAATTTAGAGACTTCTTAGATTAAACAAAATTTGAAAAGACTTCGCTCTCCTCATTTTAGTAAATTCTCAGTGCACTGAGTACTTTGACAGTAGATTCTTTGTGACATGGGTCTGGGATGTTTGGGGTGCTTCAGCTGCAAAGAGATGAGGTATAATGGTTTTCAGAAGTGTTACAGCCATACAGTGGGAAGCCTGAAGTTTGTTCAAACATCAGTAAGGATTTAATTCTTCTTCTCAAAGGGAATAAGCCATAACTTTTCCATACTGTACATTGATATTTCACAGATAATCAACAAATCTTGCTGATTTTGCTTTGATATTTTCCTATACCTTCTTTTAAAGTCTTAGTCCAAAACACTATTATCCCTCAGAAGAACTACCATAATATCATCCTACGTGGACTTGGATGACTTCAAATTAGTCTTCACACAGAAATCAGTATTCATTGACGAATATGTCATATCACTGTTTTAAAAAAATTTTAATAAATTGCTGTTGTTTGTAGGATAACAACCAAGTTTCTCATCATGCTGCATAGGACTCTTTGATCTCATTCTTTCAGCCATTCCAGGCTTGTCGCTTTTTTTTTTTTTTTTTTTTTTTTTTTGCGGTACGCGGGCCTCTCACTATTGTGGCCTCTCCCGTTGTGGAGCACAGGCTCCGGATGCGCAGGCTCAGCGGCCGTGGCTCATGGGCCCAGCCGCTCCGCGGCATGTGGGATCTTCCCAGACCGGGGCACGAACCCGTGTCCCCTGCATTGGCAGGTGGACTCTCAACCACTGTGCCACCAGGGAAGCCTCAGGCTTGTCTCTAGACACTATTTCTTTTTTGTGAGGATTCTACATTTTCAGGATGTTAGATTCATTAATCTCCCCTGAAGGGTTTCATGCACGCTGACTTCTGGATCAACCTCCAGCATACATTCTCCCAGTGAATTATTCCTAACCCTTCATGACTCTACCTAAATATCAGGGCCCTGAATCCAGAGACCACATCCAGTTCCTCAGCTATAAGCTCTCAATGGCATCATGGCAGTTCTCACAATGGCAATTCAGTAATTAACTGTGCATTTAGGTATTTAAAGTCTTGTCATGTTGCAATCATATAATCTTCATGGGCAGATAGCAGGCTTGTCTCATTCATCACCCCAGTGTTTCAAAGTAAGTGAAAGTAAGTAGAGACTAATTTAAAGCAAGTGTAATAAAAATTTTCAGTATACTTCTTGTGCAACCAAGTGTAGTAATTCAAAATAAGTTATATTTTTCAAAATTATAATGAAATTTATAAAGGATAAGAAAACTGTTTATAACACTGATAATAATGGTTATGTTTTTTTTTGTTTTCTTCAGATAAATACCCAGAAGTGCAACTGCTGGATCATATGGCAGTTCTATTTTTAAATTTTGAGAAACCTCCATACTGTCTTCCACAGGGCTGTGCCAATTTACAGGTCAGTCAATACTGCACGAAGCTTCCCTTTTCTCCACATCCTCAACAACACTTTTTATTTGTCTTTTGGATGATAACTACTCTGATAGGTATGAGGTAGTATCTCACTATGGTATTGATTTGTTTTTTCCTGATGATTACTG
>RJWK010009936.1:22720-44659 GCA_004363435.1 Platanista minor
GGCCATGGCTCACGGGCCCAGCCGCTCCGCGGCATGTGGGATCTTCCCGGTCCGGAGCACGAACCCGTGTCCCCTGCATCAAACTAACGCACAGGCGGACTCTCTACCACTGCGCCACCAGGGAAGCCCATGCTCTTTCATTTTGCTGATAGTTTCCTTCTCTGTGCGTTTTAGTTTGATGCCGTCCCATTTGTTTATTTTTGCTTTTTTTCCTCTGCCTGAGGAGACCTATTCAAAAGAAATATTGCTAGACTGATGTTAAAGAGCATACTGCTTATATTTTCTTCTAGGAGCTTTATGGTTTCAGGCCTTAACAGTTAAGTCTTTAATCTATTTTGAGTTTATTTTTGTGTATGATTTGAGAAAGTAGTCTAGTTTGATTCTTTTGAATACAGCAGTCCAATTTTCCCAGCACCATTTATTGAAGAGACTATCTTTTCCCCTTTGCATATTCTTGCCTCCTTTGTCATAGATTAATTGACTATATGTGGATGGGTTTATTTCTGGGCTTTTTATTCTGTTCCATTTATCTATGTGTCTGTTTTGTGCTGTACCACATTGTTTTGATTACTGTAGCTTTGCAGTATAGTTTGATATCAAGAAGCACACTACTTTCAGCTCTATTCTTTCTCAAGATGGTTTTGACTATTTGGGGTCTTTTGTGTTTCCATACAAATTTTACAGTTGTTTGTCCTAGTTCTGTGAAAAATGCCATTGGTATTTTGATAGGACTTCTGTTGAATCTGTAGATTGCTTTGGGCAGTGTGGTCATTTTAACAATGTTAATTCTAATCCATGAGCACTGCATATCCTTCCATCTGTTGTGTTCTTTAATTTCTTTCATCAATGTCTTACAATTTTCTGAGTACAAGTCTTTTACCTCCATGGTCAGATTTATTCCTAGCTATTTTATTCTTTTTGATGCAATTATAAATGGTATTGTTTTCTTTCTGGTAGTTCATTGTTAGTATATAGAAATGCAACATATTTCTGTATGTTAATTTTGTGTTCTGCAACTACTGAATTCATTTATTTGTTCTACTAGTATTTTTGTGGAGTCCAGGATTTTCTACGCATAGTATCATGTCTTCTGCAAACACTGACAGTTTTACTTCTTCCTTTCAAACTTGGATTTTTAAAATTTCTTTTTCTTTTCTGATTGCTGTGGCTAGGACTTCTAATATTATCTTGAATAAAAGTGACGGGAGTGGGCATTCTTGTTTCATTCCTAATCTTAAAGGAAATACTTTCAGTTTTTCACCATTGAGAATAATGTTGGCTGTAGGTTTGTCACATATGGACTTTACTATGTTGAGGTATGTTCCCTTCATACCCACTTTGTTGAGAGTTTTTATCATAAGTGACTGTTAAATTTTGTCAAAAGTTTTTCTGCATCTATTGAGGTAATCATATGATTTTTATTCTTCAATTTGTTAATGTTGTGTATCACATTGATTTATTTTATGGATATTGAAACCTCTTTGCACCCCTGGATAAATCCCACTTGATCATGGTATATGATCCTTTTGAGTATTGTTAAATTTGACTTGCAAACCCTTTTGTGGTTTTAATTAAGCATTTTACATGATTCCATTTTCTCTTCTTTCTTAGCCTATCAGTTATAGTTCTCTTTTGCTTTTTAGGTGATTGCCCTAGGGTTTGCCATATATATTTACAGTTAATCCAAGTTCTCATTCAATTAACACTATATTGCTTTACAGGTAGTCCATGCTCCTTACAATAACAAAATAATTCTAATTTCTCCTTCTTATTCCTTTTATCATTGCTGTGATTTGTTTCACTAATACATACGCATACATAATCAAATACACAGTTGCTATTACTATTTTGAACAAGTTATTATCTGTTAGCTCAATTGAAAATAAGAAAAATGAAAGTTTTTATTTTACTTTTACTTAGTTCCTCTTTGATGTTCTTCCTTACTTTATATAGATCCAAATTTCCGACCTATATCATTTTCCTTCTCTAAAGAACTTATTTTAACATTTCTAACAATGTGGTCTACTGGTAACATATTCCCTCAATTTTTGTTTGTCTGAGAAAGTGTTTATTTCTTCTTCACTTTTGGAGGATAATTTTGCAAGGCACAGAATTCTAGGTTGGTGGTTTTTTCCCTCAAGACTAAATATTTCACTGTACTCTCTTCTTGCTTGCATGATTTCTGAGGAGAAGTTAGATGTAATTCTTATCTTCACTCCTCTTTAGAGAAGGTGATTCCTCCCCCCACCTCTACCTTTTTTCAATATTCTTTATTTATCTTTTTTTCTAAAGTTTTACTTCAAATATTATTGCTTCAAATATTCAAAAATATTATTCCTTCAATTTTTTTTTTAACTCTTTACCTTCTTTCTTCTTTTTATGGTATTCTCATTATTTGTAGTTGTCCCACAGTCTTTGGATATTCTGTTTTGCTTTTTTTATTTTCCAGTCTTTATCAATTTTGGAAATTTCTACTGAGATATTCTCAAGCTTAGAGATACTGCCCTGAGCTGTGTCCAGTCTACTAAGGAGCATTCTTCATTTTAGTTAGAGCATTCTTTATCTCTAGAATTTATGTTTTTTTCTTTCTCAGTATTTCCATCTCTCTGTTTACATTGCCCTTCTATTCTTATATGCTGTAGATTTTATCCATTAGAGCCCGTAACATATTAATCACTGTTTTGAATTACCAGTCTGATAATTCCAACATCCCTGTTAGATCTTAATCTGGTCTGATGCTTGCTCTGTCTCTTCAAACTGTTTCTTTGTCTTTAAGTATGCCTTATAATTTTTTCTTGATAGACAGACATGATCTCCTAGGTAAAAGGAACTGCAGTAAACAGGCCTATAGGGGTAAGGTGTAGGTGGGGAACGGGAGCATTCTATAGGTATATGATTAGTTCTCAGTCTTTCAGCGAGAGTTTTCCTCTGGACTCTGAACTTCAAGAGTCCTCATTTCACCCCTGACCCCCTTACCTGGGATAAGAAATCTAGAGTGAACTGGAGTTGGGTATTTTTCTTCCCTTAGGTTGATTAGGCTCTGAAAAAAAAACAATGGTGTAGGCTCTGTTAAAATACTTCCTCTCGAGGGCAGATCTTATTAAGAAAGCTGTGACATATTTCAAAATGATATCTCCCCCACCCCATTCACCAGAAGTAAGAGCGTACATTTTTCTGGTATTCACTTTAAGAACTTGGCCAAGCTCCTGAAGGTAAAACTCCAAGTGTGTGGTCTCACCATAACTGTGAACCCTGGAGATTTTACCTCTCAGACTTGTCTACATTAAGCCTCCAGCAATTCATCAATTACAATTCAGGTTTTCCTACCTAGCACTGGTTTCCACAGAGGCTTCTTCTTATGGGTTTCTGATCCAAAATTTTGTGATTTTCTATATTCACCTGTTGGTATTTCCAATTTGGGGGGCAGCCATTTGCTCTATGACTTCACTCCTCTGATAGATCTAAGAAGATTTGTGGATTTTTCAGCTTTACACTTGTTCTTAAGTTGGAGTGATGCCACTGTTATTTTTTATTTTTTCAATATGTGGGCCTCTCACTGCTGTGGCCTCTCCCGTTGTGGAGCACAGGCTCTGGACGCGCAGGCTCAGCGGCCATGGCTCACGGGCCCAGCTGCTCCACGGCATGTGGGATCTTCCCGGACCGGAGCACGAACCCGTGACCTCTGAATCGGCAGGCGGACTCCCAACCACTGCGCCACCAGGGAAGCCCGCCACTGTTATTTTTATTTATTTATTTATTTTAATGCTTAGATAGCAACTATTTACTCCTCCCCACTATTCTCCCTTTCAAAGTAGCCTAACTTAATTCAGGAATCCACCTGTCTCAGTGTGGCCACATCCTTCAGGAGAGGTAGTCTCATGCACCTTGAGCTGGAGCTGAATCATATTAGGTCTAGCTGATCATGACATTTATATTCTCCTTGCTTGAACTTGGTTTAGAAATGGATATATTACAAAATTCTGCTCAAGGAGACATGAGGGAAGTTTCAGAATTCTCTTTGAAAAGGTTTCTCTTTTTCTACTGTACATTACTCTGTCTGGGTGTGATATCTGGAATTTCAACATCCGTCTTGTGAATCTAAGAGGGTTATGATGAGTTTGGCAGATAAGTAATACGGATGATATCACTGAGCTGTTGAATTAATCTAATCGTGGAACCAGCTCTATGAGGTGTTTTTTTTATCAGAAACACTCTCATTTTCTAACTATTTGTAGGCAATCTAGAAAACTCTTTGATAAGGTTTTCTGTAACTTGCTCTTTTTTTTTTTTTTTGTGGTACGCGGGCCTCTCACTGTTGTGGACTCTCCCGTTGCAGAGCACAGCCTCTGGACACACAGGCTCAGCGGCCATGGCTCACAGGCCTAGCCGCTCTGCGGCATGTGGGATCTTCCCGGACCGGGGCACGAACCCATGTCCCCTGCATCGGCAGGTGGACTCTCAGCCACTGCACCACCAGGGAAGCCCTGTAACTTGCTCTTGAGAGTAACTAACTTGACTCACAAACCATTGGGTAAACAAAACAATGGGTACATTTAACATCATTTTTTCAGTTATGTCTTTCATTTATCAAATAGAGAGTATTTCCTTCCATAAGATTTAAAAAAATGACCCTGGAAATAACAGAAATTTGTAAAAATTTTGAAGCAATATTTTATAGGTAGTAAGAATCCATAGTAATTAATAAGGTGAAACCTGAAGTCAAACTTTCTTATTTCCAACATTTAACACACAATGACCTTAGGCAAGTTATCTAATTTTCTATTTCTCAGTTTTCTCATATGTAAAAGAGTAATAGAAACTACTTAGGGTTACTGTGAAGATTAAACGAGATAATCTATGTAAAGTTCTTAGCAGGTACCTGAAACATTGTAAGCACTAATAAATGTGAGTTGTTATTATAAATAACATTTTATTTTTCTGAATTACAACATTCTCCACTAATTTTTCTCTGTCTTTCAATGCAATCAAGTCCCTACAAGGGAAATTTACATGGGAATAAAGTTAGTCCCATTTACTATACCTTACTAGGTATGCTTAAAAACATTCTCAATCTGTATAATTCCACGAGATAGAAATTAAAATTAGATTTGTTTCAACTAAATCGTTTTAGAAATAACTTTAAATTTTAGAATTGAATTTTATTCTAGTTGCACTGTTGATTTGCTATCCTTCAATATAAAACAGCAGAGCAAAAATTTATTGATAGTATTCTCTTTTTTTAATTATTTTGACCATGCAGAGTGGCTTGTGGGATGTAGTTCCCCCACCAGGGATTGAACCCCTCCGTAGTGAGAGCACGAAGTCCTAACCACTGGACCACAACAAGGGAATTCCCGATAAGATGTTATTCTTAAGAATAAAATTTATTAGTCAAAAACTTAGTTTTCAGTTTATACCAATTTATAGGTATTGACTATTGGTCATGAGGTCAAGATTCTGATACCTTGTATGCTTTTTAAATTAATTCCTACAAATGAATATGGAAAAGAAACGTAAGTTCCATCTAAATACCGTTACATAATATGCACCTATTTAGTATTTGACACTGATGTGTACTAGTAAAGATGAAAATAAAATTGCCATTTCCAAGATATTAGTGAGTCCCTTTGCTTCCCTTTGTAACAAGGTTTTAAAAATGCGTTTTCCTGAGACTCTTATTCATTTATTTCTTAGATTTTTTTTTTAAAGCTATAGACCCAGTGATTCCCTCTGATAGCTTTTCCTCATTTTATTCTTAATAATGACTCTTTGGGGAGCAATGCTATGGGGAATGAGATTGATCACCCATCACTGCTTCTGATGTGCTGTTTAACCAAGCTGGTGAACCATAGACTGTCATCATAAAGGGTATCAAATCAACAGTGTGTGCCATGCAGCCTACAGTCCTGTGCACTTAACAATAATGAGAATTCTTTTAGTTCATTAGACAGCCCAAGGAACTGCTAAGCAAACTTCAGGACAAAAAAGTTTTATGTGATTCTGGGTAATTTATGTCACTAAAGAAGTTGAAAAATAGTATCCCAAGTACGTGACTTCCTGATTTAGATCTTATGATGTACTAAGGATTTCCAGCATTTATGTTACATTAGGTAAAGAGGAGTGTTTCAGTTTTGTTTTGGGCTTAAGTATATGATGATATTTTAAAAGACTCATAATTATCAATAGCAGTATCTCGTCTCCCAAATCATTCTTAAAAACATGGCAATTTATTGAGCTGTTTTGTTCCCTTTATTTTAAAATTCATCTTTGGCCCCATGTCATGCTCTGTTCATTTTGGATTTGGGAAATTACTTAGAAAGGAAAAAAAAGTTATGTATTTGTTAATTGTTTTACATATTAACATTTTACTTTCGAATGAGGCTATCAGATTTTCAAAGAGGACATGCATGGTTTCTGTTTATTTCATATGTTATAGTGGTTATGCCATACACAATTTTGTATGTAGAATTTTGTTAGTAGAATTATGCTGAACTTCTTACTCTACTTAAGTAGATAGGACTGAACTAAATTTTCTCAAGTACTTTAGATTGGAGTTTACGTTATTTTATGATAAAGGCTATTTGTAATGCAAAGTCAATCACACCTGTTCATACACTACTTGCCACTCATCCTGTTTTCTCTAAGTATACACTGAGTATGATTTTAAAATAAATAAATAAATAAAACCAACTTCCTAAATAGACATAGCTTAGCAAAACACACCTTTCACTTACTGGAAAAATCTTGTACAAAAACCAAACTTCTGTACAAAGCACATGTTTATTTATATATACAGAAATATCCAAAGGTTAAAAATGCCCTAAACATTTCTGAGAATATCTATAATATTGCCAATAGAATAAAGTAATTATTATACATTAATATGGAATGTGATGTGGAGGAATTTTTTTCTAATTTTTTAAGAAAAACTAAACGGGGGAATTTTTATAATCTTAAAAAATAAGAATACATTCTTCATTTTAAACTAAATACAATAATAGCATTTTAAAGTAATACGTTATTTCGTTCCATACCTTGCACTTAATTGAACAAAAACAGCTTTTTCATTTTTCTGTACTTCCCTGTCAAAGCTTATCATTTTCTCCTTGACAAAGCAACTGTTTTTACCCTTTCCAAGTGTATTCTGGTTTTGAAGAGAGTGTCTGAAACATAATAGATAATAAAAAAAAATTTATAGGAAAATCAATTGAATGAAAAGTTACTCCACACGCTGTTTTTTTTTTTGTGGAAATTTTATAATATATTGGATAAAATTGTCAGCATATTTTAGAATAATTTTGCTTTCCCCTTTTCATATTAAATTTATAAAATAGTTTGTGTATAAAAATATGAAAGAAATATAATGGGATAGATGGAAGGTAACGTATTTGCGCTTATTTGCTTGATAAGTGTGTTTAGACATTGATTATGTTAGTGCTTTTGAAGTCGCTACAGGCGGAAACTCCACTAAACTTCATAGATAGTCTTTTAACTTTATATGTGCATTATGTGAGGTAGCTTAATGAAGAAGGAGGGAATATAAGAAAGAATAATATGCACTTTAATAAATCATATATCCTTGTGTTATTTAAATGTTTCTTCAAGGTTGATTGAAACTTTAACCTCGGTCTCAATAAAAAAGAAAAGCTTCAAATTTGCCAGACCTTGAATTTTTACAACACTATGTTGAATTATGCAGTGATCAGTCAATTATTCATCTCCCTCAGCCTGAGATAGCTGTGCTTTGAAAAGCATGCAAAAATGGAGCTACAGAATGTGATGCTGTGTCAACACATTTCACTCAGGATTGCTTACAAGACAAATTTTTGTTTCAACATTGATTCTAGTTTTCTTGATGTTTGCTTCTAATAAGGTACCTGTTACAAATCAATTTCAGTTTGCATGCTTTAGTTTCTGATTCAGGATGATACACTGCCAAAATGATATTACTGCCTTTTCCATAGATTTCTACACCCATATGAGAAATAGAGACCTTTCATATTTCAAGGTAATATTAACATAAGACTACAAAACGAACCTACTTTTCTGCTAATGGAACAAGCAAGAATGGATGAACTCGTTCTAAACTCCAGAACAGATTTATGTGCAATAGTTGGAATTCTTAAAATATTTCATCAATAATATAAATAGAAAGAAGGATGCAGAAATACAAGTGTGCTGGTCTCTAACAAAATCTATTGACAAAGAAAGGATTCTGTTTGGGAAGCAGAGAAGGAGAGAAATATTACAGCAATGATCGAGGGCGCTTTGGAATTTGAAGCCTGCGTTGGAATCATGATTCTGTGATTTAACAGCTCTTTCACCTAGGACAAGTAGATTTACCGCTCTGAGCCTCAGATTTCTCATTGTTTTAACAGAGAAAACCACACTTATTTCACAGGCAAGTTAGAAAGAACGTTAGAGTGTATGTTGAGTATTTAAAACACAATGTTTGCGGGTTCGTGCCCCGGTCCGGGAAGATCCCACATGCCGCGGAGCGGCTGGGCCCATGAGCCATGGCCGCTGAGCCTGTGAGTCCGGAGCCTGTGCTCCGCAACGGGAGACGCCTCAACAGTGAGAAGCCTGCGTACCACACACACACACAAAAAACAAAAAAAAAAACAAAAAAAAAAACCCTGCAATGTTTGGTCCCAGGTGAGTGCTCAAAAACTTATACCTATTTTAATTAACTGGTGGCTGGAGCTGAGAAGGGATACTCACAGATATGTTTAGACTTCAGGACACACACTTTCTAAAACTGGTAAATATGATAAAATACTCTGTTTTGATTAATGAATGAATAATATCCACAGTATTCTGTCCAAAAATCTGTTAGCATGCTTACATTTAATGAGAGGTATGTGGAGCTGGAAAAGGTATCTTGTATTAGCTACTTGTTGTGACTATCTATAATGTCAGCTTTGGCTGTATCATACTCCCTTCCAATGAAGTTATCTTGCTAGGCTTTTATAGGATCTTTCCAGCACAACTGGAACATTCAGAGACCCAACATAAATTATGAAATTCAAATCTCATTTGATTTCCTGTTGAAAGTGAGTGTGCCCAGACAGCCCAAAGTTGACAGTAAAATCACCCCACTAGTTCAAGGAAAGCTGCCTGAGTAGAATTGAAAATCTTGGACCTAGTCAATTCAAATACACTCTGTGCATAGTTTTAGTTTTAACATTAAAGACTTTACAAAGTTGAGTTACTATTGCTGTTGTTTTTTAGTTTGTGTTTTTTTTTTGTTTGTTTTTTGGTTTTTTTTTTGCGGTACGCGGGCCTCTCACTGTTGCGGCCTGTCCCGTTGCGGAGCACAGGCTCCGGACGCGCAGGCCCAGCGTCCATGGCTCACAGGCCCAGCCGCTTTGCGGCATGTGAGATCTTCCTGGACCAGGGCACGAACCCGTGTCTCCTGCATCGGCAGGCGGACTCTCAACCACTGCACCGCTAGGGAAGCCCTGTTTTTTAGTTTGAACAGTACTAAAAGGGTATACATTGCCAAAATGATTACAAAATAATAAACAACTTATTTCAAAATTAGCAAAGTAAGTAAAGAATTAAAGATATTGTATTGCCACCTTTAATAAACCAAATTAGCCACTGTGGTTCTAAAAATAATCATATCTGATAACTATAGGATTAAAAGGATTACAAACTAATTTTGCCAAATGCATATGACATTGAATAGTCTAGATATATGGTTTTTCCTTGTTAAATATTTTCAGAATAAAACAAACCAACTCTAATTAGCACAGAATTTGTGAGACTAAATTCACACTACATCTCACACAGAAAGGACGTTTGGGAAGAAAATCCAACAAACTCAAGAAGAGCTATTTCACTATACAGAATATAAGCTTATCTGCATCATTGCTTTCAAAGTGTAATTCTCTTTTGTTAGAAATACTGAGTAAAAATCAGTGGAGCAGGGGTTAATGAATCTAGGATCAAATGAATCTGGGCATATGCTCCATTAATCACACAAAAACCTACCCATGTCTTTTATTTAAATAACATCTCAGAATATATAAAACTGAAAAACCTTAACAGCCGCTGACCTCATTCATAGTCTAGTGTTTACCGAGATTTTCCCAACTTCAAGAAGTAGTCATTGCAAACTCATATATATTTAAGTCATTTCTCTTGTCATATTTGAAGTTAGGAAAGGATAAATGTGTTTATTTTGCATTATCCAGAATTCTATCCAGAGAAAAAACAAATATATTGAAGGAGCACAGTGAAACATGGAAAGCAAATACACAGATTTGGGAGTAAAAAGATGTGGATTTACATCCAGCCTCCATCACTTCCAAACCTATGCTTGTGTAACTGTGGCCAGAAGTTCAACCTAAATAGATATCAATTTGCTAACCTAAAAAATGGTGATGATCATATTTAGCTCAAAGGGGTATCCTAGGATAAAATGAGGTCCAGGTTATAAAATACTTCTTATGTTCCTTAACATATGACAAATGCTTAAACATGATATTTACTGACCTATCTTGATGGACTGAAAATAGAGAGGAGAAATTATTTTTCAGGAATCTTTGAAACTGCTTCACAAACCTAATGAGTTTCTAGCATACTATTTCTACCAGATTCATATGTGATTTAAATTAATGTATTTTCTCTATCTTCTATGCTATTTCCTTTTTACCCTCCCATCTTATTTTGTTAAACAACTTCCTATCTACTATCTATCTGTCTATCTATCTTTCATAAATATACATAAACAAGTTTATCCCCCTTCTTTTTCACTTTGAAAAGATGATTGATCCTATTTTCTCCAAATGTTCTTTTTCATGAAATGGGACTATATGTCATATTCATCTGTGAAGATGTCCAAAAAAATACAGCTAAATGGGCCCATGCTAGACTTGAGTCAGAATTCTCAGGTGTGGGACATAGGAATGATTATTCAAAATTTTAAAGAGATATTTTCTCAGGTTATGCTGACACATTAATAGGTATTGAAGTAGAATATTTGATGTTTCTATTATGTAGTTCTGCTGATATATGAGGCCCAGCAAATAGTTAGTCAGGGACAAAGAATAAAAATTATAAGATTCATTGGAAGGAATAGGTTTATTTCTATATTTATTTATTAATGCCCCACTTCCTAAAAATGAATCAACCCAGTCTTAAAAAGATAGGTGCTTTGGAATGCTAAAAAAAAAGTTGAATTAAGTGAAGATAGGGGGTAGGGAAAAGGCTAGGAAATTAAGGTGAATTTGTGATGAGGGTTGATTTAAAATATTCAATGTACAAAGACTTATGCATTTGCTAAATACAGGCCACAAATTTCACTCTAAGTTTTGTCCAGCCAAAGCAAAGAAAGAAAAATGAGCATCTGTAGTGTTTACATAGTCTATAACATAAAATAAGCCAATAGATGAGGAAGCATAATTATTCCTGATAGAACTGAGAAAAATTTCTCCAGTCTGTGTGCAGAGGATACTGGGTCCAAATAACTGGACAGATTCAACATATAATTTTTGGACCAGGAAAATACAAAATTTCTAGAAAAACAAGAAGTTTTGTATCTTTATAAAAAGTGCAATGATCTTATGAATCAAGTCTCTTGGCTCACAAATCAGTCTGAAAGTTAACTTCTACTCTGGCATCATACATAAAATCATATCATTCTAAGAGGAAAACTTCTGAACATAGTTCTGTAAATTGTAAAGCTAATCTTAAATATCTTAAAACATTGAGATTTATTTTTTTCTAGGAAAGCATTTTCATCTTAGAATGAATTACTACCTTTTCTCTAATCATACCAGAGGTAATAACATGGTTGCTCAAAAAGCTTCTTCTACTAAAGCTAGTACAAGTGATGAGGCCATTATAATTTAGGGTGTGTTCCATCCTTCTGTAAGAGGTAATTCCACATGAGATGACTGTAATGGATACAGTATGCTGTGATGTAGTATACAAGAGTAGAGTGTAACATAGCACTGCATGACTGTAGGCCTTAGAATGACAGTCCTGGGCCAAACAACTTAGGGCAATCAATTTGATTTACACATAAGGCTGATGCAAACCATGGCACATGAACATCATGAAATCCATCTAGTCCTATATGCAGTGATGGAGACTTAGAAAATAGTCATTTTCTTTCCATCTTTTCTTGCTGTTCAGTTTTGGTTGAGTGCCATATAATGTACTGAAATAAACTGTCAACATACACTGCTGTTGCTCATTGGCAGAAAGCTCTACTGCTTTTTGGATGGCTGAAAAAGTGTCTGTGGCATCAACACAGAATCTTTATAAGTTTAAAATTAGATACACATCATGCTATAGTGAAATGCTGCTTTGGTGATAACTATACTATACATACATACTTTTACACCTATGATTTTATTTAAATGCAACTCAACATGCATTTATTGGGTGGTTTATGCACAGGTGCTATGCTGAGTGTTGGAGAGGCAAGAATGAATAATACATGGTCCTAGCACTAGAGAAAATCATAATATGGTGGGTAATACAGGTGTGAAAACAAATAACTTGTAATAAAATATGATAAATACTTTTAGAATGAAAAGGAAATATGCTGTAGGACCTGCTTAGAGAAAAGAACAGTTAATTACTTCTAGGAAACTTACTGAAGAGGTGACATTTGACCTGAGTTTTATGAGAATTATAGATTTTTCCATTCTAAGCATTAGGAAAGACATTTGTGTTAAGTCCTGGAACATGAAAATTTTGGAAATGCTGTGATATGTTGCAAAGTTCTGTAAAGTGGAAGCATGGGAGCTTAGGACATGAGAAGAGCATGGGCCAAGTGTAGAATGAGTGGAAATTGTGGAGTTAGGGATAGACAATTGGGTGCCCACTGTGAATGACTTTGTATGCCAAACTCAGGAATTTGGATTTTATTTTGTAGCCAATGGACATGCAGGGTGGTTTTAATATAAGGAAGTAACAGAATCATTTTTTAAAAGAGAATCATCATGTTGAAGGTATTAGAGTGATGCTGTGACAAGAGACTGCTGCAGTAATTTGAGAGAATGATGAGGGCGGACTTGGAATAAGACCAGGACAGTGAAGAACAGAAGAGAAGCCAGACTTGAGAGGCATCTCTAAGAAAAAATGTGAAACTATGTGTTGAGTACTTAAATTTCAGCCAGTGAGAGAGTGGGCAAGATGCAAGAGATAATCCAAGTTTCCATCTTGGAAGAATATAAAAATGAAAGCTGACCCTCCTGACTAAGAGAGAACATTAGGCAGAGTTTGGTTTAACAATATTAAATTGAATTCAGTTTTGCATATACTCAGTTTAAGGCACTTGTAAGATATGCAGTTATGTTGATTAAGCATTTGGACTCAGAGCATGGTTCTCAGGAGGAAAAGTGTGGCTGGAGATAGACACTTGAGACACATCTACATATGGCATGTAGTATATGTTATGGATAAAATCCTGTGTCAGGTATATCTTGGGTGTCTCCTCATATATTCTATTCTTATCTGTCTCTGGGACCCTCAGCTACTTACCATCATTACCATGCAAGCCACCACTGTAGGGACCAGTGATGCATGGGCTCTGACCACCTTTGTACAGATGCGTCGTATGCCCACACCTTGTATCTTTTCCCTCTTGCCTCAAGGCACCCATTTTGCTCTTACGGTATGAGGCATGGGAGAGATCTTCTTGGCATCTTTGCATGCACAGATTAAAAGTAGAGGGTATTTAATATGCTGTGGAGTGAAACTGTGATCAATGGAAGTCAAGAGCCAGGTAAATTATTTCCCCTTTTTCCTCAAAATGGACTTCCATTAGTTCATACAGACTCTCAGAACATGGCCAATGTAATCCATCAATCAATTATGTTTGGCAACAATGGGTACCTCCAGCTTAGTTAGAAACTCTTCATCCGGTTTCTCCTTCCTGCCTTATCTCATTTTTCTTTAACTCATTCTTGCTTCCTTAGGATTATATGTTCTAATAGAATAGTAACATTAAGACTTTATCTAAGGCACTGCTCTCGGGGGAAACTAGACTATATCACACTGGGGAAGCTGTATCATTTCTGAAACCAAACGGGAGACAGAAATCACTCAGTAGTTTGAACAGGTAAAGTGTAATATGAATAATTATCAATTATTACAGGAGCTTACAGTAATAAAGAATTGATGAGGAAGAAGTAAAGAAAATTCTAAAAGATATAGGAATAGCGGATGTAAAGGGAATGGAGCCACTCCCTATGGGGCTGAAATAGAGAAACCAAGGGAGTTCTCCAGGCCAAGATCAAGGTTTTGTTGGAGAGAGCACAGCCTTGGCTCAACGAATGGCAGAGAAGTTGCTGTGGTGTCACACCATAAGAACATTCCAGAAACCTGCCCTCTAGGGTGCTGGGGAAAGCTGTTTACAGGCAAGTATCTCATCAGTGGTACCCCAAAACAAAAACACCCAAGAGGGTTACTGGGAAAAGTTCCTGGCCGGTGAGTCCTGCTGGCCACCATGCATCACAGTACACCGCAGAAGATATTGATGCTGTGGAAACTTGGTGCTGAAGAATCTGTCTGCACAGTGGGAGCCTGGTGCCACACAAAAGCACATATTACAGGCACCGGGCCCTGGGAAAGTTGAGTGTCCTCTAGAAGCTGGACACTGGAGAAGACACCTGTGTTGCAAGAGCCTGGCTACTGAGCACTGCAGCCAAGAAAAAACACTTTCCTTCAGCTACTCCAGCTCCCTCTACTGACCAAGCTTAAAGTTATGGCTGCTGGAAAGGAGAAATATTTAAGGGCTCAAATCCATTTCACTGAGCATACAAAAAGGGTAAAAGAACCAAACACCAATAAATCGATCCCTGGCTTATAGACTAAGATAATCACCTTGGAAGAGTATCACAAGTAGCATATAAGACAACAAATAATATAGCCAAATGGATCAGGACATTTTAAAAGTGGATAAAGAATGATGAGCCAGTGTGAAGGAACGATGGAAAGATCAGAGAACCAAGGAAAGAAAGGTGCTAGAAAAGCCAAGGAGATATAGTTTTGAGAAATAGGATGTGTTTAAGAGTTTAGTCACTTTGGAGAGTTGAAGAAGAATGAAGAGTGGACAATGGCCTTTGAATTTGTAAATGTGCAGGTTATCAATTATATCAATTAGTGATGTGTCAGTAAATGATTTAAGGCAGAAGGCAGAATAAGATGGAATGAAAAGTAATTGGATATTGAGGAAGCAGAGATATTCAAGGGGTTTGTGGATAAGTGGAAAATACAGAAATATGAATGATAAGTAGTAGAAAGTGTTTTTGTTTTATTATGGTTGTTGTCATTTATTAAATGAAAAAAACAGCTTTGATGTGTGTGGATGCAGAAAGAAGTGAAGAGATCAAAGTTGGAGTGGTGGGAATCTCAAGTGAAGTCAAAGGGAAAGCTTTGGAAAGAAAAAGGGATCCCTTTCACTCTGAGAAAATATGGAAAGGGTAGTGGTAATGCATTATATTGGAGGACATGTACTATGGAAAGAACTCAGAGCTATAGTCTGAAGACCTGAGGTGTGACTTTGTTTTTCTTCCTAGTGATGGACTGTGGACCTTATACAAGACACACTCTTACTGTGTCTTAATTTTCTACATGTTAAATTTGTGATAAGAACTCAGTAATATCTAAGATCCTCTTGAGAGCTAACATTCCATGGCAATGTTAGGCTCTCCATATAACAGCTGGAAAATTAGCAGCAGAAAGGATAATTATTTGCCTAAGCTCATCCAGAAAGTCAGTGCTAATTGTGAGAGATGTGCACAGTACTAGAGCACAGAGATCCAGGCAAAGTGCACAAAAATGTTTTGTACAAAATCAATTTTACATGAATCACCTGAATAAGCCAACTCATGAAATGCTGGAATAGTGCATCAAATATGTCTGCAATTCAGAAATGTAATATCAGTGGAATACAGCCCAGCATGACAGCCCACTCAGTGAGTGTGATGGACATGTGGAATACAAATCAGGTCTCAAATAGAACCATATTGTAGGATTTATACCAAGCATAAGAAAAGGGAAAGAGAAACAAAGGGAACTCATAATTATCTGAGGCAACTGTAACCAATTCATAGAAATAATAGTATCAGTAGGTTGAGAATTAGTAGTGATGCAGAGGGACTCCAGGGGATTTCCCCTCTCAGCCTCTGGGTATGACAGACAAAGATGCTCAAATTCTTCTCAAACATTTTTGGGCAAGCAGGTCACTTATAGATCTAGACAAAATGTAGATTCTGATTTTGTAGCCTGGGGCTTGAGGTAAGACTTGAGATTCTGCAGTTCTAACAAGCTCCCAGGTAATGCAGACCGACTTTGAGTGGCAAGGGTCTAAGAAATGACAGTTGGCTGAACTGAAGGACCAGTATGGGATACATGTGAAAACAACTACACAACAAGTTAAATAATATTGAAACAAACAAACAAACAAACTAGTAAAGGCATAGAACATTCTCGAGGCGGGAATGTGATTTTTTTTTTTTTTGTGGTACGCGGGCCTCTCACGATTGTGGCATCTCCCGTTGCGGAGCACAGGCTCCGGAAGCACAGGCTCAGCGGCCATGGCTCACGGGACCAGCTGCTCCGCAGCATGTGGGATCTTCCCGGACCGGGGCACGAACCCGTGTCCCCTGCATTGTCAGGCAGACTCTCAACCACTGCGGCACCAGGGAAGCCCTGGAACGTGATTTTTTATTCGTGGCTATATTTCAGTTTTAGTTTTCAGATTCTTTAATATAGTACCCTTTAAAAAATTTAACAGCTAATGTTTGCAGCAGATTTATGAACATAAGTGACCATCTTGATAAGTGCTTCTCATAATTTTCTTTGCAAACCAACTGATATCAGATAAACCTAAGTGATTAATTAAAAGCAGATCCTGAGGGGCTGTTACAGACTGGAGGAGACTAAGGAGAAATAATGAAATGCAGTGTGGGAACCTACAACAGAAAAAGACACAAGTAGAAAAATCAGTGAAACTCAAAGTCTGTAAATTGGTTAATAATATTGTGCCAATAGTGATTTTCTAATGCTAAAAATTATACTGAGTTTATGCAAAAATGTTAGTAGTAGAAGAAATGGGATGAGGGAAATAATGGGATTCTATACAACTTTTACTAGTTTTGTATGTGTCAAATTAGTTCAAATGTTCTTTTTTTTTTTTTTTTTTTTTTTTCCCCGGTACGCGGACCTCTCACTGTTGTGGCCTCTCCCGTTGCGGAGCACAGGCTCCGGACGCGCAGGCTCAGCGGCCATGGCTCACGGGCCCGGCCGCTCCGCGGCATGTGGGATCTTCCCGGACCGGGGCATGAACCCGTGTCCCCTGCATTGGCAGGCGGACTCTCAACCGCTGCGCCACCAGGGAAGCCCTAAAAGTTTATTTTTAATAAAACCAGGTTCCTTTGCTCTATTCTAGAGCTACGAAATGAGAATCTCTACTGGGGAGACCAGGAACATGCATATTCAACGCATTTCTTGGACAAACATTTTGCACACTAAGGTTGAAGAACAACCTGGAACACAGCTTCTGCTGAATGGATCTTACTCTAATCCTGCCTCCAAAGTAGAGAGGGAGAGTGGGCAGTTACAGAAAGAATGGCTACTCCAGCATCATAGTTCAGTTCTGTACACTGCAGAATATGTACATAGTTGGATCTGCATTGCAGAATGTGTATAATCCTGCCTTCTTAGTGTGTTTGTCCACCTGTCATCTCCCCTTTACTGGTGCCATATTCTAAAGCAATCTTATGTGTCTTTGGACTAAACATTTTAGCTTGTCAGAATCTGTTTGATATTATGTTAACTTACATAAAATCCTGCTTGCAATTTTATATGGAGGTGAAATATGCTATAGGGTATGATATTGAAGCTCTAAAATATACTTCTGTTAGATTCCACATTATAGGAAGCCTGCACATTGAAAAGAAATGTTGGATTTTTCGAAGCTGGATCCAAATCAATCACAAGTCTAATGCTTAACACTGCTGATATGTCAGTCATTTGCCAGAATTGTGTGCCATTCATACCGTTAAATGAACATTTTCATTTCCCAGAGGAGTAATCTGCTGTCCATCCTTATAATATGGAGCATTGTTCCCAGGCTATTTACATCAACATTGCTCCCTTACAATGGGTCTGTTACATTGGTTTACATAAATTGAAGGATGCTTTTAAATAAACCAGAAGAGAACAAATCAACATGCTGGTTGTGATTAATCAGAGAGATTGTATGACAATGAGAAGATGCATCAGAATATAAGAGGAATATTATGGACACCAACTTTAATAATGTAGAGTATACATTTAAACAGCCCTATTTGGAAAAGATCCATATTGACTAAATGTATCAAAAGGGCGATTTAGAGGAGTTTTTCTTGTGTATTATGATTATTTGACTATAAGCAGGAAACAGTATTTGTAGTTTCAATCCTCTAATGAGGTCTGTCCTAAAATGTAGATTTTTTTAGTGTGCTCTGTGGAGATATGTTTATATGAATTTTTTTTTTTTTTTTTTTTTGTTACGCGGGCCTCTCACTGCTGTGGCCTCTCCCGTTGCGGAGCACAGACTCCGGACGCGCAGGCTCAGCGGCCATAGCTCACGGGCCTAGCCACTCCGCGGCATGTGAGATCTTCCCAGACTGGGACACGAACCCGTGTCCCCTGCATCAGCAGGCGGACTCTCAACCACTGCGCCACCAGGGAAGCCCTATATGAATTTTTATGAGCTTTAACAGGTAGGTTGAGAAGCTAGTTTGTTTTTGTTTTTCTTTTCAAATCAAGGATATTGAGTAAATTTTGCATATATTTTTCCTTTTTCATGCAATAAATATCTCAAAGACAAATCTGTAAATACAAAGGACTGGATCTTCCCCATTCTTTCCAAATTCATTCATTGCTGCAGAATACAAACCCAATTCATAACAAGTGAAAAATACTCTGAGAAATGTTCTGAAATCAAATTTCTCCAAAGAAAAAGAGAAAAATACTTTCATGGATTCAGTCATTCCCATGTGCATATTAAATATGGAGATACCAAGAAATGGGTTCCTTATTATTATTTTTTAATTCACCAAGTATCATTTCACTAAATGAAACAAACAGGAGTAAGGGTTTGTGTGCATATATGGACACACCCAATGCAAGCAAACACACACAAGTGAGCGTCCTAGAGTGAAAGCTTTAACAAATCCTCATTATTCAGGTAGTTAAAGAGTGGGCTAAATAGCAGCCCTGACATGCTGTAAATCCTCAAAGCTGACAGAGAAGTGGTTATGACAGCTTTCACATTATCTTATTGCAGAATCGAGGTAGTAGTCACAGCTGGCTCATATGTCAAAATGTGTCAGGACTTAAATGGTAAAACAGGAGTGCAACAGCAATTGGCTTTTCAATCAATAACACAATCAATATATTTCACAGATATTTTCCCATATCTAAATTACTCTGCAAAGATGAGGGAGCCCAAGTGAGTGTTTATAAATCAATAAAACACACAGCTAAAGGACATCTGCTCCTGTTCTTTTACTTCAAGGTGCTGTTTGCCTTTTCTTTCCAACCCTCTTCTTATTTAAGAATGTACTTTTGAGGACAAACAGCCCTCTTGTGCACACAAATCAGCTTACTGCTGCATTTTGTGCCCATGATGTTTTTTAATAATTCTGTACTTGAGCATTCAACTAAGTGGAAGGACAGCTTGTCTTAGCTTAGAATGCTCTGACTGTTAGAATTAATGAAGCAGCTTTCAAATGTCAAGTCATATGTGCTACATAAACTCAAATAAATAATATCAAAGTACAGCATCCAGCCTTGCAAGTTGAAATAATAACCCAGGGCATTATTTTTTTCCTCACATGGAACAATATTTGTACTGAAAATTATATATTGAATTTGGGCAGATATGTCACAAATGAGAAAAATGCTGTCCTCTACAAATCTATCTCCCTTGCAGGAGCAAGGAGGGGCAAGACAAGAGAAAAAAACGACAATTTAATGCAAAACTCTAATACGGACATATAATTTTATTTCTATACTGTACATCAAAATGAGGTGAAGTATGAAGCATAGTTTAACAAAAGCTGCAGTATTTTGAGTTAAAGCTGCCATATTCTATCAGTGGCCTCTATAATACAAGGTGATATTATGTTTCAAACTCTGTCAGTGCATCTTTAAAAACAGAAGGCCATATTGTGTTGCAAGTGGAATGCAAATGAAATACACCAATCCATACACTTTTCCTAAGCTTGTGTTGCTGGAGGAACCACTTTCCAAGAAGCTTGCCCTAAAGCACAGGCAATTGAAGGGTCATGGTAAGGACATCACTTCCATTTGAATTTGGGACATGATTAAAAAATGGGGCACCAAAATGGGAGATACTCCTCCTTATTCAAAGCTCATTTTTTGACAATGCTTTTTCTGTAGATTTATAGCTAAGAATATTTACTTCTTATTCCAATAACTAGAGTGATTGTTTTGCCTATCAAGTTGGCAATGCCTTATAAATATAGATAGAATTTCATTCCTATGGCCAGTATTATCTTCTGACAACTAATGATCCTCACCCTAGTAATTGGTTAATTAGAATGTAATTTCCTTTGTCATGTCCCACCCTTTTTTCCAGCCTCATGTCCCACTAACTCTGTCTTTATACCTTATAGCTCAGCTAAGTTACTCCATTCCCTGAAAGTGCCTTATGCTGTCAGAATTTCATGCCTTTTCAACCTGCTAAAATTTGTTCAACTTGTGAACCTATTGAATTTGTCACCGTTGCACGTCCCGTTTGAAATCCAACCATTTTGGGAAGCCTAACTCAGCCCCTAACTAGAATTAGTTGCTCTTTCTTCTAAACTTGTAGATCATGTTTCTTATGATTCTATGAGATCCTCAAGTGCTGCCTTCTTTTGTAATTATTTATTAATGATTCCTTCACTAAGGATACAATATAAAACTCTCTGATGTTTGGGACTTGCCTTGGTCATTTTTTTTTTCTTTTTTTTTTTTTTTTTTGCGTTATATGGGCCTCTCACTGTTGTGGCCTCTCTCCTTTCAGAGCACAGGTTCCAGACGCGCAGGCTCCGTGGCACGTGGGATCTTCCCAGACCCGGGCACGAACCCGTGTCCCCTGCATCGGCAGGCGGACTCTCAACCACTGTGCCACCAGGGAAACCCGCCTTGGTCATTTTTTGATTCTCTACTGCTGAATAAATATTGAATCATTTCATTTATTTTTATTGAAGAAAGAATGTGTTTAAGGTATCTAAAATCATTTATAGAAAATAATAAAATGAACTTTAAGCTCCTAGAAGAAGTTCAGTCTCATTAATTTCATTCACATAACAATATTCATGAGCACCTACTTTATGACAGGCACAGGACGTAACATTGGACAAAAGAGACAGAAATCCCTTCCTTCATTTTACTTACACCTTGGCATTAATCAAAAATTGTGAATTAAAACTATAATGGATATCATTTTTATATAAAATTCAAAAGATTAAAAAAATTTAAGACCACACACAATATATTGTCACAATTCTCTCAGGAGTCTTTCCCATAAGATATTTGGCATATTTTTTTTTAAATCTTTATTGGAGTGTAATTGCTTTACAATGGTGTGTTAATTTCTGCTGTATAACAAAGTTAATCAGGTACACATATACATATATCCCCATATCTAATCCCTCTTGTGTCTCCCTGCCTCCCACCCTCCCTATCCCACCCGTCTAGGTGGACACAAAGCACCAAGCTGATCTCCCTGTGCTATGCGGCTGCTTCCTGCTAGCTATCTATTTAACGCTTGGTAGTGTATATATGTCCATGCCACTCTCTCACTTTGTCTCAGCTTACCCTTCCTCCTCCCCATGTTCTCAGGTCCATTCTCTCCATCTGTGTCTTTGATACTATCCTGCCCCTAGGTTCTTCAGAACCATTTTTTTTTTTTTTTAG
>RJWK010009937.1:8627-44669 GCA_004363435.1 Platanista minor
GGGCACGAACCCATGTCCCCTGCATCAGCAGGCGGACTCTCAACCACTGCGCCACCAGGGAAGCCCTTTACATTTTTTTTTTCCTGTAATTGATTTCTGATCTCATAGCATTTTGCCTGGAAAAGATTCTTGATAACGATTTCAGTTTTCTTAAATTTACCAAGGCTTGTTTTCTGGCCCAAGATGTGAACTGTCCTGGAGAATGTTCCATGTGTGCTTGAGAAGAAAGTGTATTCTGCTGCTTTCAGATGGAATGTCCTATGAATATTAATTAAGTCTGTCTTTTCTAATGTGTCATTAAAGGGCTTGTGTTTCCTTATTTATTTTCTGTCTGGATGGTCTATCCATTGGTGTAAGTGGAGTGTTAAATTCCCCCATTATCGTGTCACTGTTGCTTTCCCCTTTCTTGCCTGTTAGTGTTTGCCTATGTGTTGAGGTGCTCCTGTGTTGGAGGCATAAATATTTACAATTGTTATATCTTCTTCTTGGATTGATCCCTTGATCATTATGTAGTGTCCTTCCTTGTCTCTTGTAATAACAGTTTTTATTTTAAAGTCTATTTTGTCTGATATGTGTATTGCTACTCTAGCTTTCTTTTGATTTCCATTTGCATGGAATATCTTCTTCCATCCCCTCACTTTCAGTCCGGATGTGTCCTTAGGTCTGAAGTGGTTCTGTTGTAGACAGCATATATACGGGTCTTGTTTTTGTATCCATTCAGCTAGTCTGTGTCTTTTGGTTGAAGCATTTAATCCATTTACATTTAAGGTCATTATTGATATATATGTTCCTATTACCATTTTCTTAATTGTTTTGGTTTGTTTTTGTAGGTCTTTTTCTTCTCTTGTGTTTCCTGCCTAGAGAAGTTCCTTTAGCATTTGTTGTAAAGCTGGTTTGGTGGTGCTGAATTCTCTTAGCTTTTGCTTGTCTGTAAAGCTTTTGCTTTCTCCATCAAATCTGAATGAGATCCTTGATGGGTAGAGTAATCTTGGTTGTAGGTTTTTTCTTTTCATCACTTCAAGTATGTCCTGCCACTCCCTTCTGGCCCGCAGCGTTTCTGCTGAAAAATCAGCTGATAACCTCATGGGGATTCCTTTGTATGATATTTGTTGCTCTTCCTTTGCTGCTTTTAATATTATTTCTATGCATTTAATATATGTTAGTTTGACTAATATGTGTTTCAGCATGTTTCTCCTTGGATTTATCCCATATGAGACTCTCTGTGCTTGCTGGACTTGGTTGACTATTTCCTTCCCCATGTTAGGGAAGTTTTCGAATATAATCTCTTGAAATATTTTCTCAGACCCTGTGTCTTTCTATTCTTCTTCTGGAACCCCTATAATTCAAATGTTGGTGCTAATAATGTTGGGCCAGAGGTCTCTGAGATTATCCTCATTTCTTTTCATTCTTTTTTCTTTATTCTATTCTGTGGCAGTTATTTCCACCATTCTGTCTTCCATCTCACTTAATTCATTCTTCTGCGTCAGTTATTCTGATACTGATTCCTTCTAGTGTATTTTTCGTTTCAGTTATTGTGTTGTTCATTACTGACTGTTTGTTCTTCAGTTCTTCTAGGTCCTTGTTAAACATTTCTTGTATCTTCTCGATCCATGCCTCCATTCTGTTTCAGAGATCTTGGATCATCTTTGCTATCATTACTCTGAATTCTTTTTCTGGTAGATTGCCTATTTCCTCTTCGTTTATTTGGTCTTGTGGGTTTTCACCTTGCTTCTTTGTCTGCAATATATTTCTCTGTCAACTCATTTTGTCTAACTTACTGTGTTTACGGTCTCCTTTCCACAGGCTCCAGGGTCATAGTTCCTCTTGCTTCTGTGTGTGCCACTTGGTTGGTGAGATTGGTCCAGGGGCTTGTGTAGGCTTCCTGGTGAGGGACTGGTGCCTCTGCTGTGGTGCACGAAGCTGAGTCTTTTCCCTCTGATGGGCAGGGCCACGTCTGGTGGTGTGTTTTGGGGTGTCTGTGAGCTTAGTATGATTCTAGGCAGCCTGTCTGCTGATGGGTGGGGCTGTGTTCCTGTCTTGCTAGTCATTTGGCATGAGGTGTCCAGCACTGGAGCCTGCAGGCAGTTGGGTGGAGCTTGGTCTTGGCGTCAAGATAGATTCTTCATCCTGCCTTCCACAGACTGTGTGCTGTATTCTCCTTCTATCCCCCAAAGGTCGCTTTCTGTCCCAGCTGATTTCACAGTGTGGGGTTTTTTTCTGATTACAGGAACCTCTTCTCGCCTTCAGCTTCCTCCCAGGGTTGGTGGTCCCTTTATTGATTCCTCGTTTCTTTTTTTCTTTCTTTCATCCTACCCAGTTGTGAGGAGATTTTTCTTGTCCGTTTAGGTATCCGAATTCTTCCACTAATGTTCAACAGGTGCTCTGTGAGAATTGTTCCATTTGTAAATGTATTCTTTTTTTTTTTTTTTCTGTACGCGGGCCTCTCACTGTTGTGGCCTCTCCCATTGCAGAGCACAGGCTCCGGACACACAGGCTCAGCGGCCATGGCTCACGGGCCCAGCCGCTCTGCGGCACGTGGGATCTTCCTGGACCGGGGCGCAAACCGGTGTCCCCTGCATCGGCAAGTGGATTCTCAACCACTGCGCCACCAGGGAAGCCTGTAAATGTGTTCTTGATGTACTTGTGAGGAGAGATGAATTCCACTTCCTCGTATTCTGCCACCTTGACTCCTCTCACAAATAGCTTTTTATTTTTTACTTATTTGGCTGTGCCCGGTCTTAGTTGCAGCACACAGGATCTTTGTTGCCATGTGCGGGATCTTCATTGCGGCACACAGGATCTTTAGTTGCGGCATGTGGGCTCTTTAGTTGCGGCATGTGGGATCTTATTTGCAGCATGCAGGATCTTTAGTGGTGGCATGCAGGATCTTATAGTTGCAGCAAGCGGGATCTTTAGTTGCAGCATGTGGGATCTTTAGTTGTAGAAGTGGGGTCTTTAGTTGTGGCATGCAAACTCTTAGTTGCAGCACGTGGGATCTAGTTCCTTGACCAGGGATTGGACCTGAGCCCCCTGCATTGGGAGCGTGGAGTCTTAACCGCTGGACCACCAGAGAAGTCCCCTTGCAAATAGCTTTTTAAACTTACACCTGGGCTTCCCTGGTGGCACAGTGGTTGGGAATCCGCCTGCCAATTCAGAGGACATGGGTTTGAGCCCTAGTCCGGGAAGATCCCACGTGCCGCGGAGCCCCTAAGCCTGTGCGTCACAACTACTGAGCCTGCGCTCTAGAGCCTGCGAGCCACAACTACTGAGCATGTGTGCCACAACTACTGAAGCCTGCGTGCCTAGAGCCCATGCTCCACAACAAGAGAAGCCACCGCAATGAGAAGCTCGTGCACCGCAACAAAGAGTAACCCCCACTCCGCAACTAAAGAAAGCCCACGTGCAGCAATGAAGACCCAGCACAGCCATAAATAAATAAATAAATAAATAAATTTATTTAAAAAAAAAAAAACTTACACCTAAAACTAAGACAACACTGTTAAACAACTATACTCCAGTATAAAATAAAAGTTTTTTTAAAAAGCTAATCTTCATCTATTTTCATATTCACTACAATTCACATACTACCATTGTCAATAAAAATCTATATTTTCTAAACGTAGATTACACTTCTTCATCATAAAGCAATTTAAAATAAATACTTCATGGTAAGTTAATGATCACAGTTAAAAATGACTACATCAAAGAGAAAACTGCATGTATGCAATTCAGTTTCCTAGACAATAACAGTAATGTGAGTCATGGCTCACTTTAGTATAAAACTAAATAGTTATAGGCCTATTTAGAGGCAGTTATTCAAAGAGAAAGTAAGTGAACATATATTACTGGTAGAGGGGAATAACTAGTCTCACATGAAGAATTGTTAATCAGATAAATCAGTGAAAGGGAGAAGCTAAATTACAGCATAGAAGCTTTTTATTTAAATCAGTCTTAGTGTAAATGTTAAGTTTAAACTTAGTTTAAAAAGAAGTCAAGTTTAAATGTTAAGTCTCAAGAAATTTTGAACATGCAGAAGAATTGAGTGGGAGAAACTAAAATTTCAGTAACTAAAATCATTTGTTTTTTATATCTAGTCTGGGGAATGAAAAACATCAGACATCTTAACTGGGGTTCATTTAGTTGAACCACCCAAGTGTTAAGCTATAAACTACCAAGGACCAACTCATACTTCATTTTTTTTGTATTATTTTTTCAACAAAAGCCAGAAAAGTAAAATATAAGCTTAAGTGTAATCAATATTACAGGTAATATTTTCCTTTTCTGCTCTATTTTATTTTATGCAATTAATTTTTCCAAGATACTGATATCAATTGTTTGTAATACTAATGAGAGAAATTAAATGTTTTTTGGAAAGAGAGTACTATTTGATCATTTTAGAGTGGAGTAAAGATTATGATAGGTAAATTTGGGTCCAGGTGAGCAACGTATTCTATAATTAAGAACATTAAAATGCATTAAATGGAGCAAGAGGGGATAAAATAGTGTTTTCTAAAGAAACACCATGGAGAGAGATATAACATTCAACTTCTAAATATCGACCACGATTTTTTTTTTTTTTTTTAATTTATTGGCTGCGTTGGGTCTTCATTGCTGCATGCGGGCTTTCTCTACTTGCGGCGAGCAAGGGCTCCTCTTCATTGTGGTGCACAGGCTTCTCATTGCAGTGGCTTCTCTTGTTGCAGAGCATGGGCTCTAGGTGTGCAGGCTTCAGTAGTTGTGGCTCGCAGGCTCTAGAGCGCAGGCTCAGTAGTTGTGGTGCACAGGCTTAGTTGCTCTGCAGCATGTGGGATCTTCCTGGACCAGGGCTCGAACCTGTGTGCCCTGCATTGGCAGGCGGATTCTTAACCACTGCGCCACCGGGGAAGCCCTTGACCACTATTTTTAAAAATTCTTTCGGAGTGTCTATAAGGTGGACATCCTGAACACATGCCTTCTTCATCATTACCAACAGCTGTGAAATTTATATATTTTACCTTAAAGAAGCACTTTATTACATTACTGCACGCAATTCCCTTTCTTCTGGATTGTTTCACAGTAATAAAATAGTTGTATCCACTGTGCCTCTTGTTCATTATCTTAGGCTTTTCATAAATGGATGATAATTAATGAACGATACCATTGAGTGAGCTTGCCCTTGAGGCCTTCCCTTTAGAAATAAAAGAAATACCAAACAGAAGCAACATTTTATTTTTTCCTAGTCATTCACCTCATCGTGTTAACATTAAATAGCAGGGTAGTATCCACTGGGCAACTGTATTTCAAAACCAAAATCCTTAATTCTAGGATTTTCACATTTAAAGTCTTGACAGATAATTTAAAATAGTAGGTTCTTCATTGGAAAAACAACATTAAAGTGCTAGATACTAATTTTGAAAAATTGTAAATATGAAAATCTATTTTATCAGAATATATTTTAAAAAACAACCAGTAGTAATGGTATTGATTAAAGTTTTTTCATCTGAATTAGTAGTATTGAGGATGTTTCTTCCTAAAGAGTTGTGGTTTTATCTGCTGTGACATTTATTTTGAGGTTGATGGGGTTTAATGCTGCTTTTCCAGGGTGATGCCTATTTAGGCATACAGTGAGAATTTAAAGAGAACTGATAAATACTAATTACAAAAACGTTTTTCTTTCTGGAAAATTTGAAATTTAATTTAAAATAGAAGCAGCTTTTACATTTGATGCATTTATGTTCTTATGGTGGACTATGAGCTTATGACATACTGTTTTCAGGTCTAGGACAGAGGAACTTTATTTTTAAAAATTAAGCTTGAAGGAAACCTTTTATTAGTGGGTTTTCTGTCTCATCATCACATTTGTTTTATGGACTCTGTAGGGACATGTAATGAGCCAGAAAAAGTATCTATTTGATGGTTACATTTTCTTTTATTCTATTCAAGGCAAGGAACAACTCTGGTCAAAAATGATTGTACATTTAAGCCTATATATAAATTCCTGATGTTATTTATATGAAGCAGGTATATTTAAGTGATTTCTATCCCTGAAAATGAGCATGGCTCTGCAAGTACCCTGTGTGCTCATTCATTACTGGGAACTCTTATTTGAGTGAAATACACATTTTTAGGTGTTGAGCATGCAAAGCTGTTGTTGTAAAAAAGGCTAATTCTCCATAGTACACATGTTAGCAATTGGGATACTGTTGGGATGCGTGACCTAAGTACTTCCCAAAGTTGTGATGATTAAATGAGATGAGGTATGTGAAAACCTTCATAGATTAGAAATGTTAGTTGTTAACCTGAAATAAAATATGTATTCTTTTGGTTTTTTCCTTTGCTGTGTCAGGTCTTAGTTGCAGCACGCGGAATGTTTTTGTTGCAGCACACAGGCTTCTTTCTAGTTGTGGCCTGTGGGTTTTCTCTCTCTAGTTGTGGCATGCAAGCTCCAGAGCGCGTGGGCTCTGTAGTTGTGGCGCGCAGGCTCCAGGGCCTGTGGGTTCCATGGTTTGTGGCATGCGGGCTCTCTCATTGAGGCGTGCGAGCTCAGTTGTTGTGGCGCACGGGCTTAGTTGCCCCGCGGCACGTGGGATCTTAGTTCCCTGACCAGGGATCGAACCTGCGTCCCCTGCATTGGTGGGCAGATTCTTTACCACTGGACCACCAGGGAAGTCCCAAAATACGTATTCTTAATACATTTTAATCATTCTGCCATTATTTATTGTTTTATAGTTTAAAGATATCCTCTGGTCTTGCAAAAAATAATGACTTTTGTCTTCCCTTTTCCTCTTAGACCTAGAATTGTTTATATAGGCTATATCTTACCTACTTATAGTGTTGATTTTATAGTCTGTCACTTTGGGGCAACTGAAACTTAGAGTAATACTAATTACATTCTTTTGAAGCAGAAAAAAGCTAGTAGAGCTAATTGGAAGTGAAGACTTAAGTCTGGTACACATGGATTTTTAATTATCTCATGTTACATAATCAAAGTATATAATTTATATAATCAAAATTATATATCTCTTAATATTTCCGTATTCTACAATAATAAAGTAAACTGAACTTTAATTTGGCTCATTTTTAAAGGAATACGATAGCATTTAGTTGATAGAAAATATCATGTATTATAAGTACATTTTTCATATTAGCTTACCCGGGGGGGTGGGTATATTCTTCTTTGAAATGAAAGCTGTCATTGTCCCTTAAGCTATATTCAAGTTCTAAAACTGTATTCTTTATACTAACTCACTTGTGGTTTGTCATAAAAGGTTTAAAATTACTTGATAGTGGAGATTTATAATTTTAATACTGAAATTGTTAGATTTTCAAGATCAAGTTTATATTTGCATTTAGGAGGGTTGGTATAGCGTAGAGGTTGGGAGCATAGAGGTTCTGAGGTCCCTGGTTCCACGTCTTGGTTCCCCACTTCTTCCTAACTATGTGTTCTTGGGTGAATACTAAACCTCTGTGTGTCTCATTTTTTTCATTTGTAAAAAGGAATGATAAAAAAAAAGAGTTAATCCATGTAAAGAACATCATCTGGCACAGAGCAGGAACTCTAAATGTTATAAATTAAATAACATTAGACAAGTGTTAACTAATGTTGTTTATTGGGTCTTATTCATGTGTAAATAAATTTGATCTGAATTAAGTGCTAGTTCTTAAGTAAAAACTTACAATGTCTTTTTCAAGTTTCAAAATCAGAAGGAACATTGCAGTCTGGAAAAGAGGACAATAAAAGTGCTTTTTTAAAATTAATTTTTATCGAAGTATAGTTGCTTTACAATGTTGTTAGTTTCTGCTGTACAGTAAAGTGAATCAGCCATACGTATACATATATCCCCTTTTTTTTTAGATTTCCTTCCCATTTAGGTCACCACAGAGCACTGAGTAGAGTTCCCTGTGCTATACAGTGGGTTCTTACTAGTTATCTATTTTATACACAGTTGTGTATATATTGTCAATCCCAATCTCCCAACTGATGCCACCCCTTCCCCCCTTGGTATCCATAAGTTTGCTGTCTGCATCTGTGTCTCTATTTCTGCTTTGCAAATAAGTTCATCTGTACCAAACGTGTTCTGATCCAACAATACAAAGAGTGCTTAGTCCAACAATACAAGTAGCTGGTAAAATAATTTTTTTAGGAACTAAATATAATTCAATCCTTGAATGTTTTTAAGATACAGCATTTTAGAAATATATTTTGAGTAATTATTAAGAATTCTGAATTATAAATATTATTTAAATAAATACAGTTTTATTATTTTCAGGCATATAGAGAAACGCATATTATATTAGCAAAATGTATAAGGCAGTTTAGCTAGGTTATTCTGAGATAACAAACCCTGAAACTTTCAATGCCTTATAAACAACAAAGGTTTCTTTCTCACTTGTGCTGCATGTCCGTATTATGGGTCAGTTATGGCTCTATTCCTTGTCGTCTTCATTCTGGGGTCCAAACTGATAGGGGAGGATCTTTCTGAAACTTTGCTGGTTGTCAGATAGAGGACATGGCAAACTAATCCTTATCTTTGAAAGCTTCTTAAAGCTTCTGCCCAAAATTGACACATGCTACTTCCACTGACATTTCAAGGGTCTAAAGCAGAGGTTGGCAAACTTTTTCTATAAAGTGCCAGAAAGTTAACTTTTTTTAGGCTTCAAAGGCCACATATGGTCTCTGTCACATGTTCTTTTTATTCTTTAACCCTTACTTATTTTATTTGTTTATTTTCTTCCAGTTTTATTGAAATACAATTGACATACAGCACTATATAAGTTTAAGGTGTACAGCATAATGATTTGACTTACATACACTGTGAAATGATTATCATAATAGGTTTATTGAACATCCATCATCTTATATAGATACAAAATAAAAGTAATAGAAAAAAACTTTTTTTCTTGTGATGAGAACTTGTGATGTTAGGGTTTATAACAACTTTCATACATAACATACAGCAGTGTTCATTATATTTATCATGCTGTACATTACACCCAAGTACTTATTTATCTTATAACTGGAAGTTTGTACCTTTCGACTGCCTTCATCCAATTCCCCCTCCCTCTAACCACCCCCCTCTGATAACCACAAATCTGATCTCTTTTTCTATAGTTTGCTTATTTGTTTGTTTTTAAAGTATAACTGACCTATAATACCATGTTAGTTCCTGGCATACAATATAGTGATTCAATATTTCTGTACATTTCAAAATGATAACCAAGGTAAGTCTAGTTACCGTCTGTCACCATACAAAAATATTACATAATTATTGACTATATTCCCCACACTGTACATTTTATACCCCTAACTCATTTCTTTTGTAACTGAAGGTTTGTACTTCTTAATCTTCCTCACTGATATCTCTTCTCCCTTCACTTCACTTCCCTCTGGCAACTACCTGTTTGTTCTCTGTATCTATGACTATTTCTGTTTAGTTACGTTTGTTCGTTTGTTTTGTTTTTTAGGTTTCACATATAAGTGAAATCATACAGTATCTGTCTTTCTTTGTCTAACTTATTTCACTAAGCATAATACCTTTAGGTCTATCCATGTTTTGCAAATGGCAAGATTTCATCCTTTTTTATGGCTGAGTAATATTCCATTGTGTATGTACCACATCTTCGTTATCCATTCATCTGTTGATGGGCACTTAGGTTGCTTCCATATCTTTGCTATTGTAAATAATGCTTCAGTGAACATAGGGATGCATATATCTTTTTGAATTAGGAATCCTAGAGCTAGTGTTAGTCTGGTAGTGGGCAGGGCCATTCCTGACATGACTGGCTTCAGGATACAGGGTTTTCTAGAGCTGATGGTACCTACTGGTGGTTAGGTCCAGATCCCAGGGCAGCTGGCTAAGGGGCCCAAAGTGTCCCAGAGTTCGTGTTGGCTGGCTCGTGGTCAGGGTTTGGGCCCAGGGCATCCCAAGGTATTGCCAGCCTGCTAGTGGGTGGACTGCATCTTGACATGGCTGGCTGAAGGGCCATGGTGTTGGCCCACTGATGGGTGGCGCTGAGGCCTAGGGAGTCATGGGAATGCTGCCCAACCCCTCATTGGCAATTCTAGGTCCCTGAGTGGCTGGAGGCTCATGGTGTCCTATGGCAACTGGCCTGCTGATAGGTAGGGTTGTGCCCCACCCAGCTAGCTGCTTGGCCTGGGAAGACCCAGGACTGGTGCTGACCAGCTGGTGGACAGGGCCGGGTCTCAGCACTTACAGGCTAGAGGGGGGATTCCAGAATGGCACTTGCCAGCACTGGTGTCCATGTGGTAGAACAAGCTCCCAAAAATGGCTGCAGCCAGGGTCTTTGTCCCCAGAGTGAGTCCCAAAGGCATCCTTCCTCTCCACAAGGCTTGCCAAAACCAGCAGGTGGGTCTGACCCAGGCTCCTTTCATATTACTGCTTCTGCCCAGGGCCTCAAAGTGTGTGAGATTTTGTGTGTGCCCTTTAAGAGTGGAGTCTTTAATCCCCACGGCCCTCTAGGTCTCTCAAAAATAAAGCCCCACTGGCTTTCAAAACCAAATATCCTGGGGGCTTGTCTTCCCAGTGCAGAACCCCTGGGCTGGGGCCAGATGTGGGTCTCAGACCCCTTGCTTCTTGGGGAGAACCTCTGCAATTTTAATTGTCCTCTTGTTTGTGGGTCGCTTACCCAGGGGTATGGGTCTTGATACCACATGTCTCCACTCCTCTTACCTGTGTCATTGTGGTTCCTTTATTATATCTTTAGTTATGGAGAATCTTTTCTGCTAGTCTTTTGGTTGTTCTCATTGATAGTTGCTTTGTAAATAGTTGTAATTTTTCTGTGCCCGTGGGAGGAGGTGAGCTCAAGATCTTTCTGCTCTGCCATCTTGGTCACTCCACCCAGAACCATTTTTTAAAATATAAAACCACTCTTAGCATGCCGGCTTCATAAAAACAAGAGGCCACAGGCAGCATTCGTTTTAAACCTGTAGTTTGCTGACCTCTGGTCTAAAGCAAGTCATGTGATATCAACAGTAAGGGGCAGTGAATAATTGTGAACAATAGTCCATACAAAGAATTAACTAATATTATTTATAATCTGCATGTCAGTAGCTTACACATAAAGTTTTGCTTTTACAGTGTAAAAATTTGCTATCTTGGGAAATTCTCACATTCTCTTTTTTAATTAATTAATTAATTTTTGTCTGTGTTGAGTCTTTGTTGCTATGTGCAGGCTTTCTCTAGTTGTGGCGAGCAGGGACTATGCTTTGCGGTGCGTGGGCTTCTCATTGCAGTGGCTTCTCTTGTTGCGGAGCATGGGCTCTGGGTGTGCGGGCTTCTGTAGTTGTGGCTCGCGGGCTCTAGATCGCAGGCTTAGTAGTTGTGGCACACGGGCTTAGTTACTCCGTGGCATGTGGGATCTTACCCGGACCAGGTCTGGAACCCGTGTCCCCTGCATTGGCCAAGTGGGTTCTTAACCACTGTACCACCAGGGAAGTCCAAGACATCCTTTTAAATCTTATTTAGGTAATAAATTTGCATAGCAAAGTCTTTCCTAAATACTTAGCCTTGTCCAGTTATCACAGTTTCTGAATCCAGGTTCTTAATTTATAAACATATTATTGAACTTGAGAAAATTAAATATATGACAAGTCCTAGTATATATTAAACATGTTTGCATAAACTGATGCTACCAGAAGAAAATGTAAGGAATGTTTTGTGTATTCTTACAGTTAAGCATAGTGGATTAGCCACATACGTTTATTCCCTTTTCCTTCTGTGATCCACTAAACTGATAGTATCTTGGTTAAAGAATTAAATACACACACACATACACATTCACATTTGTACCCACAAGGTCAAAGAGAAATGGAATGAGGGCATCATCAGATGTGAGAGATTAGTGTCTGGAAGACAGTGTGGATGGAGGAACCTAGTGAAAAGTGAACATAGAAGCAGGAGAGAACTAATCTGACCCACAAAACCATACATACTTCTAGGTACAGCAGAGGATAGTGTGAGTCTGGGAATTAAAAAATGAGCATCTCTCAAAGTCTGTAAAATGTGCTGTTTTATCTCCATCTGGCATGAAGAATAGTGACAGGCTTGTGCCTAGAGCTGGGCAATACCTATCATATCATTATTTCTCAGGAAAAACTCAGTGGTCCAAGCTAAGACCACCTCATGCTGATATTTAGGGGTCCCCCATACATTTATGATGGTCAGTGAACAAATTATATTTAAAAGTATAGAGTTGTTTTTTTTTTTTTTTACGGTACGCGGGCCCCTCACTGCTGTGGCCTCTTCCGTTGCGGAGCACAGGCTCTGGACGCGCAGGCTCAGCGGCCATGGCTCACGGGCCCAGCCGCTCCACAGCATGCGGGATCCTCCCAGACCGGGGCACGAACCCGTGTCCCCTGCATCAGCAGGTGGACTCTCAACCACTGCACCACCAGGGAAGCCCTAAAAGTATAGAGTTTTTGATCAGCTCTTTGGTGATGCAGTCTTAAATATGAACAGGCAGTCATAGCTCAGGAGACACCAAGGGAAAAACTCTACCAGGAAACAGAAAACCAAAGATAAACATTTTTTTTTTAAATTACCCTCAGGGAAGAGTACATAATGTAGAGATGAGAAGAAAATTAAAAACTAATTCAAATTAGAATTTTCAGAAAGATTTGATAAGATATTATATACATATACACTTTTTAAAAAGAGGACGAATACTCTGAAAAAGGAACAATCGTAGAAGAAAGGGCTTTTGTGAATTACAAATATGATGGCCAAAATAAAGCATGTTCTAGAAGGGTCAGTACAAGGATTCGAGGATTGGCAAACTATGGCCCATGGGTCAAATCCAGCTCACCAGCTGTTTATGTAAATAAAGTTTTCTTGCAATACAGCTATGTCCATTTGCTTACATACTGTGTATGGCTGCTTTTGCACTACAGCAGCAGAGTGAGTAGTTGTGACTGAGATCATGTGGCTCATGAAGCCAAAATTATTTACTCTCAGGCTCTTTACAGAAAAATTTTGCTGATCCATTATTCAGAAGATAGAAATGAAAAGAAATCTCCAGAAATAGAAAAGAAAAATAGAGTAGAAAAAGTAGATGTAAAGACAAAAAATAGAGACTTAGACAATCTAAAGAGGATTTAGCATATGACTAAATAGTGAATCATAAAAAACAAAACAGAACAAAAAAAACAGCAGAGAGGAAGTTGTATTAAAATACAAGAAAATTTGCCAAAGCTGAAGGACTTGAGTTTCCAAATAAAGAACCTGAACAATAAATGAAAAAGTCCAGACTAGGCCATCATTGTGAAATTTCAGAACACTGCGGGTAAAGAGAAGATCTTAAATGGGTCCAGGTCACATAAAAATGAATGAAGATCAGAATGGCGTCAGACTTCTCAGCTACAATGCTAGATGCTAGAAGCTTAAGCCTTCAAAATTGCAAAGGAAAGTAATTTTCACTGTATTAAGTGTTTTGTATGTATTATCTCCTTAAATTTTCATCATAACTCTATTATGGGTATCATTATTTATCCCCATTTTACAGATGAGAAAAATGTACTTTAGTGACTTTGACTATTCCAGTGTCACCGTGTTACATTTGATTGCTTGACAATCTGTAAATATTCCCAACCTTTTCTAGTTTCTTTCCTGTGCTTCAGATGAATACACTTCCCAGATTCCCTAGAGTTCTGAATGCTAATCAGGTTCCCCCAATTAAATGCATTCATGAAAGATTTGAAAAAGGTGAAAGTGAGACAGAGGCCATCTTCCTGTTGCCCCAGGCAGGCAAGTTCAAGGGAAGGTGTTTTTCTACCTCTAGCAACATTCTTATAGCTAGTTTTCAGCTTCATGGGTGCTAAGAAGTAATTGCAATGGCAGTGATGACTTCCTGATCCCTTGAAGAAGCTAAAATAGTTATGTTTTTTAACTCATACTGTATCTCCCCACCTTCTTGGTAAGTACAATAGATTCTTTGGTGAGTCAGATTTTCCATGTTCTAGGAGTCATTCCTGCAGGACCAGCCTAGCCCCTGCTGCTCCAGCTCTCCCAGCAATTCTGTATGCACCTAATTTCCTGAATTAAATCTTCTTCTTAAAATACCTGAAGTGATTTCTGTTTCCTTCACTGAACCCTGACTGACACAGTTCACAGTAAAGGCTTATTGTTAATGTTGGAATAAGAGGTCTGAGATTCTAGATTTTAAATTTTCACGTTTTAAAATTTGTGTCTAGGTAGTCCGTGCTGTACAAGGACACTATCAATAGTAACTAGGGTTTGATTCTAGTTAAAATAATTTTTAACACATAATTTCTGAAAATAATTACACCAGTAAAAGAGGTTAAAGAAAAGGAACATTCATTTATTCAGCTTGAATAGTGCTTCCATGTGCTGGGTACAGTTTTAAGCACTTGATGTCATTTAATCCTCACAATTACCCTTTGAAATAGGTAGTAGGTGCTGTTAGCCTCAGTTTACAGCAAACAGGCATAGATAGATTAACTGAACTGCCCAGGGTCACACACTTAGTAAATTACAGAGTAGGGATTTCAATACATCTCTCCACAGTCTGTTTTTAGTTATTCTGTATTTTATCATAAGTACATCATAAGACTAAATTTTACCTAGAAGAGGCTTGGATTTGTCTTGTAACGTTGATAGAACCGACTTTAAATCATGAATGTCTTTACTTCCGTGAAATTTGTTTTTATTAGAGGTAATAATTAAAATCTCTAAAATGTCAAGATTGTGATTTTTAGGGAAAAAAATGTAATGTAAAATAGATCCAGAAATGAAAACTAAAAATGCTTTTTCATAATTAACACTGGTATCCTACTGAGGAAATATCATAACCAAAATAATTTCATGAAAAAGTGCCAGATTCCCTCTTTGTTACTCTGTACCATTTCTTTTCAAACTTTGGTCCTCTTGGAACTTTTAGATTTCTTGGATGTTTCTCATCATTTACTTCTGAATCTTTTATGATCCTGTACCCTAGAATATATTGAAAAATGTGTTACCTCATTATCCTAAAATCTCACAGCTCAGATCAATTTAACAGTTTACTAAATTGTGTTACATATATAAAAGTAGAAACATTTGATGATGTATGTTCCTTGGTGAATGGGTTCTCAGAACAGGGGTTTGAATGTTTAAAATGGGAAAGGTGATAAAGTGTGTGTTTACTGGTAATCTTCCCACACACCACACACACACCTCTAATGAATGCACTGTGTTCCTGTATGCATTTATAAGTCAAAAGTTCATTTACTGGTCAGTGTTTAGACAGTGTTTAGAAGTTTGGATTAAGGCTAATAAATATTACAAAAGATTCTAGAGGAACTTAAGTACCACTTAGACTTTATTTCCATTGGATAATAAGATAGATATATTTCCCATTCTCAGCCTCACACCCATGGCAGTGGCTCTAGCAGTCTAGAAATGGAGATCCTCTATTGAGGAATACAGCAGAGAAGATAACAGTGTAAGTGAGGCTGTGTTGGCAATGCTAAGTGGAGGCCCTCAGCAGACTTCCTCTTAGATTCCATTGACCAGGATTTGGTCACATGCCCATGGCCTCTGCAAGAGAGACTAGAAATGCAAGTGCCTGGCATTTTAGTCTTTGGAGTGAGAGGTGAGCTCTCCCAGCAAGAAATAGAAAGATTGGGAATGGCTGTTGAGTGGGCAACCAACAGGATTCACTGTGGCTTACAACCAGGGATTTTGGTAGCAGGCTTCAAATTTATATGTTCATGAGTTCACGTTTATGCTTTTAACATAAATGTACTTTTTGGAAGAATATATGTACAACGAAAGATTTCTCCTTTCAATTTCTCCCCTCTTTCCAAGTATACAGTATTTCATATTTAAAATCTGATGATCAGATCCTATATATGAGCACTAATTATTTTCAAGGTGGATTTATAAATGTAGTTTATGCACTGGTGAACAGCTGTCTTATACTGTTAAAGCAAGCAGCAGTTTATACCTCATATAAAGTATTTCTTCCCTTCACCCTAATTGTTCTTTTAATAAGAACTCAAGACTTTTTTACCTTTGGGTTTGTTTCATATTTTTACATACATATAAATGCCACTCCAAAAAAATGAATATTTAAAATGCAAAATTAAAATATAAAATGTTTGTTCTGAAACTAATCTAATACCTAACCCTCTTCTCTCATGTAGTTTAAAAGCAGTTTCTCACAAGTGAGCTCTCTCAGTCATTTACATCAATTTGGGGGCTCAACACCAGATCCACAAAATCAGAATCACTGGGAAGCAGCCTAGCAATCTTTATTTTAAACAAATTCCCCAAGTGGTCATTAAATAAAATTTCAAGGCCACTGGTATAGAAAATGTTAATAATAAAATATATAAGGTTTATACTTTGGGGTAATTTCAGAGGATATATTTTTATTTGTTTTCTGTATTTCATTATATCTCTTCATCTTTCATTGCCTTTGGTTTCATTTTCAAATATTTAGCAGTGTATGTTCTTTGGGCATTCAAAAAGAATTAAGGGAAGTAGAATTATAAAGAAATGTCAGTGAAATGATAGTAAAAATATGAAGAAAAGTTTCCTCTTTGGAAAATCCCACACCATTTAGTTAACTGAAATTACCCATGAAAAGCCAGTGATTACATTGAGTAAATACATCAGTTAAGATTCTATCAGTTTCAAGAGAATGCAAACCAACTCAAAATGGCTTGAGCAATAATGGAAGGTTCAGATAGTAGGTCTACTTTCAGGCATGGCTTGATCCAGTGATTCGGATATCACTAAGGTCCTGGTTTCTTTCTCTTTCTACTCTCCTACCACCCTGTCTTCCATGTGTCAACTTTATAATCAGGTTTCATATAGTGTCCCTGTTGAAACTTCTTGTGTCTCACTAGGTTACATGCCCATTCAGAACCAATCACTATGGCTACAGGGGTGGGCTGCACTGATTAGCTTTAGCCCTAGAGCTTAGCAGGGGGTCACTTCCCAAACCACATTAGATAAGAAATGAAAAGGAGTTCATTCACTACTGGAAGGAAGTAGTGAATGGATGCTAGGGAGATAACTGACTCATGTCCAATATAATGTTTATTTCAATTCCTTGAAAAGAAAATTCACCAAAATTTTAGTGATTGGACATACCGTCAATGAAATCCTATTTCAGAAAATTTGATAATATCTCAGAATGAGGCATACTTTTCTGCATGTCGCTTCAGGAATCTTGAGTTCTGTGTTTCACACAGTGTCTTTCTGATATACTTAAATGACTATGTACCAAATCCTAAAAACTGTGCTTCTCAATCCTGATTACACTAGTATGACTTGGGGAGTTTTTAAATGAAAGATGAATAGGCCCCCATGTAGACCTGTTGAATCAAACACTTAAAGGAGTGGGGCCAAAGTATCTGCATCTTTAAAAGGCTCTGCAGGAGACCCAGATGCCTGAGCAGCATTGATTATCGTTGCCCTATAGAACCTATCTTATCTCCACATCTTATTCTTCACTGTCATTTCCTGGATGGCCAGAGGACTAAAACAAGTCATTGCCAGGTTCTGAAACATCTGTTGCATCTGACTATAAGATTTAATGTGAAACTAACCATATCATTCAGAAAACTCTAATACTACATTTTCCCAAAACAATCTGCTCAAATTGTAACCAACTATTGAAAATCACCTTTAACACAAAGAGTTTTATTTTAAATACTTGTAAAGATAATTAGATTTTTATAAATTATTTTGAAATAGGCTGAATAGGAAGAAATGGTTATGCATACTAGTAACTGTTAAGTTTCATTGCCTTTGGTTTCTTTAAAAACTTTGTATTTCAGATATATTATAAAATATTAAAATTATTTATCTTCTTGACTCATTAGAAGCTTGACATATTTTGAGAACAGAAAAAGATGAAAAACATTTTGAAGGGAATTAAAGTCCTTATGGCCATAAGAAAAATTGTGTAACCAAAAATATTCACTATATATAGAACCTAGAATATTATAGATTTTCTTTGGATTCAGTTTATTTAAACAAAGTTTATTGAGGCACTGAAGATATTAGACCTAAATTTTTCAGAAATTGACAAATTCAGCATTTCCTGGGTTTCCTGGGTTTCAGTGGTCTTTTAGGAACATGAATTTGGGAAAATATGCCAAGGGCCCAGTAACTGTCCTCAAGGCCATCTTTATAGTGTAGTGCCACCTGGACTATCCTGAAATTCAGACTGTAACATTACATAGGTAGGGAATGAGAATAGCATTACAAATTTTGTTCCAAAATAGTACACATCGTGATAAAGTGAAATATAAAGGCATTGCTATTTCTGTTAACATTTCATTTCCTGGGAACTGCTTTGAATGCTCTATGAGGATATGTACAAAAACAACAGTAATCATGTGAAATAACTCTGATAGCTAGGGAATTCATTATGAATGAAGTTCCATTAAGACTCTCAGAAATATCCTTCTATATTCATATTTTAATGAACATATAAATCATATTTTGCTATTTCATTTGTCACTAAATTATTCATAACATTCAAATTTTGAATCAGAACTAACCTTCAAATAGTCTGTTTTGCGGCATTAGAGAATTGTTATTACCATTTTAAAGTTTAAGAAAGGAAATTTGAAGTTCAAGGTGTTTATAAATTTAAACTGAAATCATCATTGTTCTAATGCATTAGAGTGTCATTAAGATTTGTGTAAAGTAGTTACACAGTACCTGGGACTTAGTAAGCCCACAGTACCTGGGACTTAGTAGGCCCTTAGTAAGCCAATATCATCATCATCATCATTACATTACTACTACCATCACACTACTACTTTCACCTTTTACCTGTTTTTTGCATAAGACTCGCTTAGTTTCGTTTTCTTTTAGTAGAACCCACAGTTCATTATCTTCTCGATTCATTTGGTCCCTGTTAACATTCTATGCGGATGATTTTTAAAAATATTTTCCCTTTTGATATGGATAGTCTCATTAATATAGAAGTAGGACTTATAAAATATGAGAGAAAATATAAATTTTTGAAGCTTTAATTTCACACTAGTACCATATAAACTATCCTAAATATCTTTCATGGCTTTTTCATAGATACAAGACATGAAATATTTATTCTGCTTTTTTAAGTAGTAGTATTCTATTAATATATATGTGCATATTTATATTTATTTCTATGTCTATATTGAAAGCCATGCATTTACACTGAAATGACCAGTTCCAGTTCAGCACCACAGGGTCATTCTAATTTGTAAGTACCTTCTTCGATAGTGAGAAGCCTCCTACTACCCTTAATGTATTAACTTAATTTGATCAGTCTTTTTATGTGTAACCAGTATTCCACTGCAGCCATCACATCCTCCATACCCATACCCACCTCCCCATACCCACCTCCCCAGACTCAGGCTCCAAATCCCTGTGTCTCTTTGCTCCTCCTGCACGGAAGTCCTTATCGTGCTTGTCCTCTGACATCCCTACCAGTCTGCGTCCCCACTGCCACCACTGCATAGAGGATCTCTCAGCCTGCCTAGGCTTGGCTGTGGCACCCTGCATTGCATCACCCTTCTGTGGAAACAGCCTCCCTACCCTATTTGGGATCTGACAGCCCATACTGACCCATCCTATTAATGGGTGACCTCACCCTGCTAAGTCTCTGAGAGCCCATTCTATTTCACGCCTCAGTGCCCTCAGCAGGATGTCTTCCTGACCCTGCTGGGGCCTCTACACCCCAGGCTAGGCCACACCTCCTCATCCTGCTCAGGATGATAGCCACTATTAGGCTGCCCATCTGGATTCTTTCTGCCCATGCTAAGTGACCACTTCATATCTTCTGCCCCACCCCAGCATGGACATTCTCCTCATCCTGCCTGGGCTGGTGGCCCACTCCTCTGAGGATGCCCTCCTCAGCCCACTTGGACTTAACAGATTTTTTTTTTTAAGTTAATGACACTTTGCCAGGCCCTCAGTGAGGTCAGGCAAATTATCATAATGATGATGATATAATGATTATGCTTGTGCTGATCCTAGCAACTAACTTATATTGGCCACTAAGACAGAGCATATGGCTATACTCTGTCACAAATAACTGAGCTATTTATCTTGTCCAGGCGTCTATAAAGTGGCCATCAGGTATAAACTTAAGCATATTGCAACTAGATATAAATTTTGGCCTCCTGGGATAAAAGCCTAAGGGAAACTGTTTCAGCATGGAACTGTCCGTGGTACTGACAAGTACTGGTGTCTCTTGGATTCTAATGTAACTGGCTTGAATCTTCCCTACTGTTTGTTATAGGTCTGACTATACCTCTTAACTGTTCCTGAGATTCCCCTCCCCCCGGCTTTACTGAGATATAATTTCCATATAACATTGTGTAACTTTAAGGTGTTTTAAATTTTAATGATTTAATACACATGTATGGTATGAAATGCTTACCACAATAAGGTTAGTTAGTACATCCTTTACCTCACTTACCATTTTGTTGTTGTTACGGTGAGAACATTAAAGCTTTACTCCCATAGCAATTTTCAAGTACACAATACGGTATTATTATAGTCACCATGCTATACATTAGATTCCTGGAACTTACTCATTTTATAACTGAAACTTTGTACCCTCTGGCCAGCATCTCCCCATTTCCCCCACCTCTCAACCCCTGGCAGCCACCATTCTACTCTCCTGTTTCTACAAGTTTTATGTTTTAAGGTTCCACATAAAAGTGAGATTGTACAGTGCTTGTCTATCTGACTTTTGCTTCATTTTTTCCCTTTTATAAAAAATTGAAATATAGTTAATAAAATATTATGTTAGGTGATTTGACATTTGCACACATTATGAAATGATCACGATAAGCCTAATAACCATCTGTCCCCATACAAAGTTACTATAATATTATTGACCATATTTCTTATACTGTATATTACATCCCTGTGGCTTCTTTATTTTATAACTAGATGTTTATATTTAATCCCCCTCACCTATTTCACCCCACACCTCCCTCCCTTCTGTCAACCATTCATTTGTTCTTTGAATCAATGAGTCTGTTTTCATTTTTGTTAGAATTTTCTTCATTTTTAAAGCTGTGTGTGTGTATCAAATTTTTTTTATCTGTTCATCTGTTGATGGACACTTAGATTGTTTCCATATCTTGGCATTGTGAATAATGCTGCAGTGAACATGGGTGTGCAAATATATCTTCAAGATAGTGATTTCAGAAGTGTAATTGGTGGATCACATAATAGTTCTATTTTTAATTTTTTGAGGAATGTCCATACCGTTGTCCATAGTGGCTGCACCAGTTTACATTCCCACCAGCAACGCAGTAGGTTTCCCTTTTCCCCCATATCCTTGCAAGTGTTTGTTATCTCTTGTCTTTTTTAAAATATCTATTCTAAAAGGTGTGAGGTGATATCTCATTGTAGTTTTGATTTGCATTTCCTCGATGATTAGTGATGTTGAGCACTTTTTCATGTGCTTGTTGGCCATTTGTATATCTTCTTTGGGAAATGGTCTATTCAGGTCCTCTGCCCATTTTTAAATTGGATTGTTTGGTTTTTTGCTGTTGAGTTGTATGAGTTTTTTATATGTTTTGCATATTAATCCATTATCAGATATGTGGTTTGCAAATATTTTCTCCCACTTTATAATTGTCATTTCATTTTGTTGCTGTGGAGAAGCTATTTAGTTTGATATAGTCCCACTTGTTGATTTTTGCTTTTGTTGCCTTTGCTTTGTTTGCTGTCAGACCCAAAAAAATCATTGCCAAGACTGATGTCAAGGAACTTTTCCCCTATGTTTTCATCAAGGAGTTTTACAGTTTCACATTTTACATTTAAGTTTGTGATATATTTTGAGTTAATTTTTGTGAGTAGTGTAAGACGGGGTCAAATATCATTCGTTTGCATGTGAATAACCAGTTTTCATGACACTGTTTATTGAAAAGACTATCTTTTCCTCATTGAATATTCATAGCTCCCTTTTCAAATATTAGTATATACTTGGTTTTATTTCTGGGCTCTCAGTTCTGTTCCATTGATCTGTTTGTCTGTTTTTATGCCAGTACTTTACGGTTTTAATTATTATAGCTATATAGTATAGCTTGAAATCAAGAAGTGTGATACCTCCTATTTTATTCTTCTTTCTTAGGATTTCTTTCAATATTCAGGGTCTTCCGTAGTTCCATTGAAATTTTAGGAATGTTTTTTCTATTTCTGTAAAAAATGCCATTGGAATATTGATAGGGATTGCATTGATTCTGTAGATGGCTTTTGGTAGTATTGATATTTTAACAATATTAATTCAGTCCATGAACGTAGGATACCTTTTTATTTATTTGTATTGTCTTTGATTGGTCAGTGTCTTGCAGTTTTCAGAGTAGAGATCTGTCACCTCCTTGTTCAGATTTATTTTTGATGCTATATAAATGGAATCAATTTCTTTATTTTTTTCAGAGTATTTGTTTTTCGTGTATAGAAATGCTACTGATTTTTATATGTTAATGTTGTATCCTGCAACTTTACCAAATGCCTTGATTAGTTCTAAATGTTTTTTGATTGAGTCTTTAGGATTTTCTCTATGTAAAGTTATATCATCTGTAAATAGAGACAGTTTTATTTCTTCTGTTCCAATTCTCTTGCTTTTTATTTCTTTTTATTCCCTGATTGCTCTAGCTAGGACTTTCATTACTTTGTTGAATAGGAGTGGTGAGAGTGGCTACCTTGTCTTGTTCCTGATCTTAAAGGAAAAGCTTTCAACTTCCACTGTTGAGTATGATATTAGCCATGGATTTGTCTTCTATGGCCTTTATTATGTTGAGATATGTTCCTCCTTTGCCTAATTTGTTGAGAGTCTTTACCATGAATTGATGTTTGATTTTGTCAGATGCTTTTCCTGCATATATTGAGATGATCATATGATTATTGTCTTTCATTCTGTTAATACGATGTAGCACATTGACTGATTTGCATATGTTAAACCATCCTTGCATCCCAGGGTAAATTCCATTTGATCGTGGTGAATCATTCTTTTAATGTGCTGCTGAATTTGATTTGCGAGTATTTTGTTGAGAATTTTCGCATCTGTATTCATCAAGGATATTGCCCTGTAGTTTCCTTTTCTAGTAGTGTCCTCATCTAACTTTGGTATCAGGATGATGCTGACCTCGTAAAATGAGTTTGGAAATAGTCTTTCCTTTTAATTTTTTTGGAAGAGTTTGAGAAGTATTGGTGTTAATTCTTCTTTAAATGTTTGGTAAAATTCACCAGTGAAGCTATCTGGTTCTGGGTTTTCTTCATGGGGAGATTTTTGATTACTGATTCAATCCCCTAACTAGTAATTGGTCTGTTCAAACTTTCTATTTCTTCCTGATTCAATCTTGGTAAGTTGTATGTTTTCCATTTCTTCTAGGTGCCCAGTGTGTCCTCTTTTTTTTCACTTGGTAGGTGTAGCTAAGAGTTTGTCAACTTTGTTTTTTCTTTTCACAGAACCAACTCCTAGTTTGGTTGATCTTTTCTATTATTTTTCTGTTCTCTATTTCATTTATTTCTGCTTTAATCTTTATTATTTCCTCCCTTATGCTAACCTTGGGCTCAGTGCTACTTTTTCTAGCTCCTTAAGACACAGAATTAGGTTGTTTATATATGATTTTTCTTGCTTCTTAATGTAGATGTTTATTGCTGTGAACTGTGCTTTTAGAACTGATTTTGCTACATCCCATAAGTTCTGGTATGTTGTATTTCCATTTTCATTTGCCTCAAGAAACTTCTTTATTTCATGTTTAATTTCTTCTTTGATCCATTGATTGTTCAAGAGAATGTTGTTTAATTTCTGTGTAGTTGTGAATTTAGTTTTCCTCCTGTATTGATTTCTACTTTCATACCATTGTGGTCAGAGAAGATACTTGGTATGATTTCAGTCTTCTTGAATTTGATAAGACTTGTTTTGGGGCCTAACCTATGGTCTATCCTAGAAAATGTTCCGTGTGTGCACTTGAGAAGATTGTATATTCTGCAATAGTTAGACAGAATGGTCTCTATATGTTTCGTAGGTCCATAGGGTCTGTAATGTTGTTCAGATCTGCTGTTTCCTTGCTGATTCTCTGACTGGATGATTTATCCATTGTTGAGAGTGGGGTATGAAAGTCCCCAGCTATTATCCAGCTATTATTGTATTGCTGTTTATTTCTTGTTTTAGCTCTGTTTGTTTTTGCTATATATATTTAGGTGCTCTGATGTTGAGTGTATAGATATTTATAATTGTTACATCTTTTTGATGGATTGACCCCTTTATCATTATATAAGGATCTTCTTTGTCTCTTTTAATCATTCAGTTTTTGAAGACCATACCAATTACATCCAGTTCTAGGATTATCTCATTATTAATATCATGATTAATTTTATAAATAATATTGTCTAACTTTTATCCAACAGACATGTCTTTTCTTGAAAACTTAGCAAACACTTTTTAAAAGTACCTTTAGGATGCTTGAAAATTTTGCAGTTCTGCTATGGGTATGTTGCAAGTAAGATTAATTTCTATTCTAGGCTTTAATTTCTTTTGAATTTACAAATCCTGAAATTTTAAACATCAGGCTCTTTTGCACATTTATATTTCATGGGATATTTAAAAGTATTGTTAGATTGTAAATTAGAAGGGTAATCGTGACTGGTAATGGTGGGCTAGGATAACTAGATTAACCCTTCTGCTAAATGTAACTGAATAAAGCTGGATGAAACATGGGAAAATATCTTAAGCACTTAAGAGGTAATAAGATTTTGAGGAATTACCAGGTTCAAATATAGGGAAAAGACTGGAACCCAAAAAGATAAGCATAGCCCTAAAGCCACTTCTGCCTTGAAGTCATTTGTCAAACCAGATAATAAATAAATAAATATTATGATCACCTATTTGGCTCTGTTTAAGTCTGTCATCTTGCTATTTGTTTCCTATTGGTTCTGTGTTCCCCTTTCCTCATTTGTTCTTTCGTCTTTTGGAATAATTGAATATTTTATTTCATTCTGTCTCCTTTATTGGCTTAATTACCTGTATCTCTTTATTTTGTTGTTGATGTTGTTACTTTGTTGTTTTAGTGGCTGATTTAGGCATTATGGTGTACATATTTAACTTATACTGTACCTGCAGTAATATTTTTCACTTCATGTACAGGCTGATAACCATATAATAATATAATTTTATTTTTCTTCTTTTAGTGTCAGTTACTGTTGTCATACATTATGCTTCTGTGTTATGAATCCCACAGTACTTTGTTATTATGTTTTGCTTTAAAAAGTCAATTACATTTTAAAGAGATTTAAAACATGGGAAAAAAGTCTTTTATGTTTACCTACATATTTACCATTTCTGGTGCTCTTTATATTCCTTTGTGTAGATCCAGATTTCCATATGGTATCATGTTCTTTCTGCCTGAAGACATCTTTTAAATTTCTTATAGTGCTGGTTTGCTGGTGACAAACTCTTTCACTTTCTGTGCATCTCAAAAAAGTCTGTTTTGCCTTTGTTTTGGAAAGATATTTTGCTGGGTGTAGACATTTAAGTTGATAGTTATGTTTTTTCCTTTCAGTCTTTAGAAATGTTGCTCCATTTTTTTCTGGCTTACATTGTTTTTGGCAAAAAGTCTCCTTAATTCTTATCTTTGTTCCTCTGTATATAATGTCATTTTTTCCTCTGGCTACTTTAAAGATTGTCTCTTTTTATTTAAGCAACCTAATTGTTATATTACTTGGTATAACTTTATTCATTATTCTTTTGCTCAGTATTTGTTAAACTCTTTGGAGCTATATAGGTTTTTAGTTTTAATTTAATTTTAATTTGGATTTTTTGCCATTATTTCTTCAAATATTAATTTTGGCCCATGTACACATGTATTAGACCATTTGAAGTTATCCCACAGCTTGCTGATACTCTGTTCTTTTTTATTTATTTTTTTTCTCTCTGGTTTGCTTTTGGATAGCTTCTATTGCTATGTCTTCAGGTTCATTAATCTTTTCTTCTGTAGTGTTGTCTATGTTGGTAATTCAGTTTAGTGTATTTTTCATCTCAGATGTATTTTTCCATCTCTAGGAGTTTAAATTTGGATCTCTTTTATATCTTCTTTATCTCTCCTTAACATGCTCATGCATTCTTCTATTGTCTTGAACACTGGGAGTATATTTATAGTAACCATTTTAATGTCCTTTTTTAAAAATTCTATCAACTATGTAATTTCTAGGTCTGTCACTTGGTTGTATTCCCTTATTATGGATTACATTTTCCTTCTTTTTTGCATGCTGATAAATTTTTTATTAAATGCCAGACATTGTGGATTTTCCGTTGCATGCTGAATTTTTTGGCCTCTTATATTTTTGAGCTTTGTTCTTGGATGCAGTCAGGTTACTTGAAAACAGTTTGATCCTTTTAAGTTTTGTTTTACAAAGCCAGAGATTCTTTAGTCTAGGGCTAGTTTAACCCCACAACTCAGGCATTATCCTTCTAATTACTCAACTTGATGCCCCATATGTTATGAGTTTTCTCCATTTGGCTGTTCAGAGTGCGAATTATTCCCAGGCTTATGTGAGTTCTGAGAATTGTTCTGCCTGGTTCTTTTCATTGCTTCTCTCGTTGGCTATAAGTAGTTTCCTCACATGCATGCACACTAATCAAAACTCAGCTGAAGATTCAAGGTGTATCTTTTGAAGACTTCTGGATCTTTGACGCTCTCTTTGTGCTGCTCTCTACTCTCTAAAATTTGCCCTGTTAAATCTTAGTTACCTTGGCCTCCCCAAATTTTCCATACTGTGTCCCCAACAAACGGAGACCCCAGGCTCTGATTTCTCCCTACCTACATTGCAGCTTAGAAACTCTCTCCAAGCAGTAAACTAGACTATCCTGCACTGCCTGTTGCCCATTATATAAAAACTATTTTTACATTCATTTTGTCTGTTATTTTACTTGTTTAAAACAAGAGTAAATCTAGTTCCTGTTACTCCATCATGGCTGAAAATAGAAGTGACAAATTTATTTTAAAATGTGCAGGACATAAAATGGACAAAACAATTTTGCAAGAAAAAAAAAAGATGGAATATTTATACTCCTGATCTCAAGATTTACTACCAGAGGCACAGTAATTAGCATGGTATGATATTAGTATAAGGATAGACTAATTCTTGGTTAATATTAATAAAACCTCTGTGCAAATTCAGGTACAAATCTTTGTTGAAATGTTTTTATTTCTCTTGGCTAAATACCCAGATAGATCAATAGAAAATCCATAAATAGACTTATACAATTGATTTTCAAGTAAGTTGTCAAAGTAATGCAATGGGTAATGATTAATTTTCAGCCAGTGGCTTTGTAACACCTGGATATGTGTCAGAAACAAAGTGAACTTCCACCATATGTAAAAATTAAGTTGAAATGGATCATAATCCTAAATGTAAAATCTAAAACCTATAAAACTTCCAGAAGAGAACAGTAGGAAGTCTTTAGCACCTTGGAGTGAGCAGAGATTTCTTGAGTCAGAGAAAGCACTATCATAAACAATTGTGCTTTATCAAATATTTTTAAAACTTCTGCTCTTCAAAGACACTGTTTAATGAAAGACAAAAAGGCAATCCATAGAGTAGAAGAGAATATTCCTAATACAATAAGACTTGTATCAAGAATATATATTTTTTAACTCTTAAAATAATAAAAAGATAAACAGCATGATAATTCACAGGCATCAGATTTGAACAGACACTTTTCTAAAGAAAATAATGCAGTTGACCAATAAGCATATGAAAGAAGTTCTTAGTATCATTAACTGTCTTCGAAAATGCAAATTAAAGCCAAAGAGATATTATTACACAATCACTAGAATATCTAAAATTGAAAAGACTAACACTACTAACTGTTGCCAAGGCTGTGTAGGACCTGGAACTTTCTTACACTGCTGGTGGGAATGTAAAATAGTACAATCACTTTGTTTCTTATTAAGCTTCCACTTAACATATATCCCAGCAATTCCTAGGTATTTATCCAAGAGAAATGAAAACATTTCAACAAAGATGTGTACCTGATTTTTCATAGAAGTTTTATCAATATTAGCCAAGAATTAGAAACATCCCAGATGCCCATCAACAGATGAATACACGAAATATTGACTAGTCATGCCATGAAATACAAATAAATAATAGAAATTAATGAACACTGATAGGGCAGTATGGTTGGATCTCAAAAACATACTGAGCAAAACAAGACAGATATATACCATATGATTACATTTATATAAAGTTTTAAAAAAGGAAACTAGTCTATAGTGGTAGAAATAAGATCAGTGGTTGTCTGGAATGGGAGAATTGATTGAGAAAAGGCACAGTAGAACACTTTCTGATTATTTAAGTGTTCTGCATATTGGTTGGGAAGTGGTTACACAAAAATGTATACACTTATCAAATTTTATTAAACTGTACACTTAAAATTACTACATTAATCTCATATCTGAAATGATTGTTCACTAAAGTTGATTTTTAAAAATCAAAAAAATATAGGAAGGAAAGAACAGAATAGTTAGTAAAAATAGAAAGCACAAAGGAACATGATAGATGTGTCAGTAATAACATTACATGTAATTGACTACTCTAGTGAAAGGTAAAGATTCTCATATGGATTTTTTTAAACTGTATGTTGTTTAAAAGAAAAATCTTTAAAACAAGGTTATGTTAACTGTGAAGAGGCTGAGAATTTAACTTCCTTCTAGTTGACAAGTTAGGCTGCCACAGTTTAGTGGATGCTGGCAGTAAAGGACTTTACTCTGCCTGCCATTGTAAGCAGCATTGTCATCAGCATGTTTGCATCAGTTCCCCTGCCCTCGAGTTCCTTAGGGACCATACAGGTGGACCCAGATGGATGTCTGAAAATCAGATCAGATAAAGGGGAAACCTCTGCTCTACGTGGTCCCTCAGGGGTCCATGTTTCTTTCATTTTGTTGCTCTGTCACATATCCCCTAGAACAGGAGGTCAGCAGACTTTTTCTCTGAAGGGCCAGCTTGTCAGTATTTTAGGCTTTGCCAGCCATGTATGGTCTCTGTCACATACCCTTCTTCTTCTTCCTCTTCTTTTATTTATTTATTTATTTGCAATCCTTAAAAAATATAAAGTCCACTTTTAGCTTGTAAGATATAGAAAAACAGATTTCAGGCCAGATTTGGCCCACAAACTGTTCTTTACCAACTCCTACTCTAGAACAGGGTCATTGTTGTGATTGTTCAAAGCTTGGTCTGAGTTGCATCCAGATTCCAAGTGATGAGAAAGGGGAAAAGAGGAGAGAAAAGAGGCATGCCCAGTGTCTTAAGGCCTGGACTTAGGAGTAGCATGCATTTCTTCTGTTTATATTCCATTTTCAAGAGGTCAGTCACATGTCCATACATAACTCCAAAAGAAGCTGAAAAAATGTGGCAGCCGCGTGCCCAAAAGGAAGTGAAGAACAGATTCTTGTGGACAATTAGCAGTCTCTGTCACAACTAGAGAAAAAGATAGGAAAAGAAAACAAAAACAAAGAGAGGGGGTTATCACAGAAGCAAAAGATTGAGTTTTAAACAAGAAAGGGTAGTTGGCTGTATTGAATGGTACCCATTAGATTTAACATGCAGGTCTCACTAGTGACCTTAATGAAAGTAGTTTTGGTGGAGTAGTAGGAACATGAGCTCAGGGATGAGTGAGAGCTGAGGATATGGGTAATGTAGATAAACTCTTTAACCAGGTTTGACACTGAATGAGGAAAACAGAAGAAAAAGGGGGAAAGAGAGAATAGGGTATCTGGAGGAGGGTTTGGGATCCAAATAGAGTTTTTTAAAAATAGGAGTGAGACTTGGGCATATTTAAATATGGATGAGAAGAATCCAGTGAAGAGAGATATTTAGGATATGAGAGGAAAAGAGACATACACTATTTTTAAGAAGGTTTGAGGAAATAGAATCTAGACAACATGTGGAGAAATTCGTCTGAAATAGAAGAGATTCCTCCTCATAACAATGATAAGAAGGGAGGAGAGGATCCAGATGTAAGAAAGTTTGTAGATATTTTGGCAGGAAATTGAAGATTCCACATGGGTGTGTGTGTGTGTGTGTGTGTGTGTGTGTGTGTGTGTGTGTATCAGGAAGCAAGGATAAGTACGGAGAAAAAAAATGGTGTCAAGTTATTTTAGGAGAATGAATGATTTATAATCATTGAGAAAAAGGAAAAATACATTTACTAGGGAAGTATAACAAGACTGTAAGTATAACCAGACAATGACCCAGGCAAGGTTCTAATCCACTCCATTGTGTGATAACTTCCCCAGTACAATGAAGGAGTTACTAAATTCATCCACGGTTAGTATTATGCCAGCCTATTAAGTATGTTGAATAGAGAGAGAAGCAAGGAAGTTTAAGGCAAGAGAATGATTGAAATGGTGAATCTTGATGGAGGAGGAAGTGCAGACAGGAACGGGCTAATGAACAAAATTCTAGCATCAAGGGAATGGAGGTCCAGTCAAAGTAGTGGTATTGTGAGAGTAGTAGTTGAATGAGCAAATTAGATGACTAAGAGGATGTGCTTAGCAGCTGGGATTTTTACTTAGTAACTTTGGTGAAGAGCTAACAGAGCCTCTGATGATGCTGAGATCCAAGAAATAATGAGATTGGGAGGAAGAAATCATTAGAGGTGAGAAAATCAAATACCTTAGTGCCCATAGGTGTTAGAAGGGTCCTTTGTGTAGAAATTTGATTCCCCTTAAGTCAGAAAGACGTTAGGGGAAAGGGTAAGTCTGGGAGCCCAGTGGGAATCTTCAATAAATGAGCAGGACTTACTAGATGATGAGTAGTTGAAAACATGGCTGAGAGGGAAGAGGATGGTGCAGTCAGATGGCGGGAGCTTCGGACAGAACGGTGTTGCACAAAAATGCTTCAGGGATTTTGAAAATATATGCCTCAAATTTTATAAAAGTAAATTTTTTTCAGTGTTATGGGCAGGTTTGAGGGCTTACTCCATAATTTTGTATCAGCCCCCACTGAAAGCACCTCATATAATAATGTGAACTCTCAAGGAAGAGGGTGTGAGCCCCATGTCTGAGAGAGAATTGCGTAAGGCACAACCTCCAGCTCCTGTGTTCACTTTCTTGATAAGCTGTTGATACTCTCGCACCAGCATCCCCATCACCATCCCACCAGTGCTCTTCCAATAATTGCTTTCCCCAGTCTTCCTCAGCAGAAATTTTGGGACCTCGTTGATGTTACAAACTGTGCAGGAAAAAAAGTATAACATTGAATATTAAGATGAAGCCAAATTATAGAGATTCTTGAAAATCAGAATGGGGATTTAGGTTTATTAGTAGTAAATGACTATTGGACTAAGAATAGTGAGTTCAGAATCCTGAGTCCTGGTACATTTTCTTTTTTATTGAGGTATAGTTGATTTAAATATTACCTTAGTTTCAGGTGTAAAGCATAGTGATTCAGTATTTTTGCAGATTATACTTCTTTATAGGATATTATGAGATAATGGCTATAATTCCCTATGCTATACAGTATATCCTTGTTGCTTATCTATTTTATACATGGTAGTTTGTATCTGTTAATCTTGTACCCCTAGTTTATCTCTCCCCACTTCTTTCTCCCGTTTGGCAACCACAAGTTTGTTTTCTATATCTGTGGATCTGTTTTGCATATACATTCATTTGTATTATTTTTTAGGTTCCACATATAAGTGATATCATACAGTATTTGTCTTTCTCTTTCTGGCTTATTTCACTAAGCACAATATTCTCTAGGTCCATCCACATTGCTGCAAATGGCAAGATTTCATTCTTTTTTATGGTTAATATTCCAGTGTGTGTGTGTGTGTGTGTGTGTGTGTGTGTGTGTGTGTGTGTGTGTGTACCACATCTTCTTAATCCAGTCATCTGTTGATGAGCACTTGGGTTGCTTCCATGTCTTGGTTTTTTTTTTTTTTTTTTTTTTTTTTTTTTTTTTCCGGTACGCGGGCCTCTCACTGTCGTGGCCTCTCCCATTGCGGAGCACAGGCTCTGGATGCACAGGCTCAGCGGCATGGCTCACGGGACCAGCCACTCCGCGGCATGTGGGATCTTCCCGGACCGGGGCACGAACCCGCGTCCCCTGCATCGGCAGGTGGACTCTCAACCACTGCGCCACCAGGGAAGCCCTGTCTTGGCTATTTTAAAGAGTGCTGCTAAGAACATTGGGGTGCATGTTATCTTTTCAAATTAGTGTTTTTGTTTTTTCCATATATATACACACCCAGGAGTGGAAGTGCTGGATCATCATATGGTAGTTCTATTTTTAGTTTTTTGAGGAACCTCCATACTGCTTTCTGTAGTGGCTGTACCAATTTACAATCCCACCAACAGTGCTACAAGGGTTCCCTTTTTCTCCACATCCTCACCAACATTTGTTATTTGTAGACATTAGATGATAGCCATTCTGACAGGTGTGAGGTGATACCTCATTGTAGTTTTGATTTGCCTTTTTCTAATAATTATCAATGTTGAGCATCTTTTCATGTGCCTGTTAGCCATCTGTATGTCTTTGGAAAAATGTCTTTTCAAGTCTTCTGCCCATTTTTTTATGGAGTTGTTTGGTTTTTTGATACTGAGTTGTATGAGCTGTCTGTATATGTTGGATATTAACCCCTTGTTGGTCATATTTACACATGAATTTTAGAATCAGCTTCTCCATTTCTGAAAAAAATACCTTTGGAATTTTGATAGGGATTGCATGGAATCTGTTGATTGCTTTGGGAGGTATTAGCATATTAACAGTGTTAAGTCTTCCAATCCATTAATATGAGATGTCTTTCCATTTATTTAGGTCTTCTTTAAATTTCTTTCAAGAGAATGTTTTACTGCTTTTGGTATACAAGTCTTACACTTCTTTTCTTAAATGTATTCCTAAGTATTCTATTCTTGTTGATGGTTTTGTAAATGGAATTCTTTCTTAATTTTGTTTTCAGGTTGTTCATTGCTAGTGTATAAAAATACAGTTGACTTTTTTTATTGAAGTATAGTTGATTTACAGTGTTCTGTTAATTTCTGCTATACAGCAAAGTGATTCAGTTATACATATATATATACCTTCTTTTTTACATTCTTTTCCATTATGGTTTATCACAGAATACTGAATATAGTTCCCTGTGCTATACAGTAGGTCCTTGTTGTTTATCCATCCTATATATAATAGTTTGCATCTGCTAACCCCAAACCCCCAATCCATCCCCCCTCACCACCTACCCTCCTCCTTGGCAACCACAATCTGTTCTCTATGTCAAACTACACTTGATTTGTGTATGTTGATCACACATTCTGCAGCCTTGCTTAGACACACTCATTAGTTCTAATGTTTTTTCTGTGTGTTTGTATGTGTGTGTGTTTTTGTAACACGTATGTTAGAATTTCCTGTATTCAAGACCGTGTCATCTGTGAATAGAAATAATTTTATTTATTTTTTTTCCCCAGTCTGAATGCTTTAACAGAGACTGTCTCCTTGACCAAATTTTAATCAGGCTCCCCTGAGCCCTCTTTTTGACTAGGACTCTGCCTTGATCGTGGTCTTGTCTTTAACCAGCTCAGCCCAGCCCAGTCTTAGCAAAGAATCCTGCTAAGTCAGTTTAGGGAGAATCCCCCCACTTTGATATCTGATCAAGTTCTTCATCCCCCCACTTTTGATATACAAGTCTTTGGCCTGCCTTAAGCAGTAGTACTGTTAAGTCAGTTTAAGAAGAATTTCCCTACCCTTGACGTCTCTTCTTAGAAATTTTCCATTCACTGACCCACTCACTCTGCTCATTGGCTACAAATCCATAGTCGCCTTTGCTATATTTGGAGGTGAGCCTTATCTCTCTCCCCAGTTGTGATAATCTTGACACCTATTGCAGTAGTCCTGAATAAAGTTTTCCTTACTATATTAACAAGTGTCAGAATAATTTTTAACAGCCTTTTATTTGTTTTTCTTACTAATTGCCCTGACTAGATCCTCTAGTACAATGTTGAATTAAAATGTTGAAAGCAAACATCCTTGTCTTATTCCTGTTCTTAGGGGAAAGATTTCAGTCTTTGACACCTAGGCATGATATTATCTATAGGTTTTTCATATATGTGCTTTATCAAGTTGAGAAAGTTCCCTTCTGTTCGTAGTTTTGTTTACTGTTTTTATCATGGAAGGATGTTGGATTTTGTCACATGTTTTTTCTGCATCTGTTGAGATGACCATGTGGTTTTTGTCCTTTATTCTGTTATTATGATGTTTTGCACTGGCTGATTTTCATATGTTAAATAATGTTACAGTCCTAGGATAAATTCCACTTAGTCACGATGTATAATCCTTTTTATATGTTGCAGATTTGGTTTGGTAGTATTTTAGTGAACTGAGGATGTTTGTGTTATTCATAAGAGAAATATACCTGTAGTTTCTTTCTCGTGATGTCTATGCCTGGCTTTGGTAGTACTGGCCTCAAGGAATTAACTGGGAAGTGTTCCCTCCTCTTCTATTTTTTTTTTTAAGTTTTTTTTTAATGTAGACCATTTTTAAAGTCTTTATTGAATTTGTTACAATATTGCTTCTATTTCGTGTCTTGGTTCTTTGGCCAGGAGGCATATGGGATCTTAGTTCCCTGACCAGGGATCGAACCCTCATCCCCTGCATTGGAAACTAAGTCTTAACCACTGGACTGCCAGGGAAGTCCCCTTCCTCTTCTATTATGTGGAATGGTTTTTAAACATTTGGTAGTGTATTTGTTTCCTAAGCCTGCCGTAACACACTGTGTGGCTTAAAACAACAAATTTATTCTTTCACAGATCTGAGGGCTAAGAAATTTGAAATCAAGACGTTAGCAGGGTTGGTTCCTTCTGAGGGCTCTGAAGGAGAATTTGTTCCAATGCTTCTCTTTTACCTCATATACATATCTTATACATTCTTATACATATCTTTTGGAGGGCACATTCAATCCACAACAGGTAGAATTTACCAGTGAAGCCATTCTGGCCTGGGCTTTTCCTTTGTGGGAAGTTTTGTTTTGTTTTGTTTTGTTTTATTACTAATTCAGTCTTTACTTGTTATAGATGTTCAGATTTTCTGCTTCTTCTTGAGTCAATTTCAGTAGTTTATGTCTTTCTAGGAATTTTTCCATTTCATATAGATTATCTAACTTGTTGAATTGTAGGTAATATTTCCTTATAATCTTCTGGAAGTTCAGTAACGATGAACCCTCTTTCATACCTTCTTCAGTAATTTGAGTGCTCTTTTTTCTTGGTCACTCTAGCTAAAAGTTGGTCAGTTTCTTTTTTTTTTTTTATTGATTTTATTGAAGTATAGTTGATTTACAATGTTGTGTTAATTTCTGCTGTACAGCAAAGTGATATATACATTCTTTTTCTTATTCTTTTCCATTATGCTTTATCACAGGATATCAAATATAGTTCCCTGAATGTTTATCCATTCTATATATAATGGTTTGCATCTGCTAATCCCAAACACCCAAATATCCCTCCCCCTCCCCTACCCCTTGGAAACAATAAGTCTGTTTTCTATGTCTGTGAGTCTGTTTCTGTTTCCTAAATAAGTTCATTTATGTCATATTTTAGATTCCACATATAAGTGATATCATATGATATTTGTCTTTCTCTGTCTGACTTCACTCCCTATGGTATCTCTAGGTCCATCCATTTTGCTGCAAGTGGCATTATTTCATTCTTTTTTATGGCTGAGTAATATTCCATTGTATATATGTATCACATCTTTTTTTTTTATATATCTTTATTGGAGTATAATTGCTTTATAATGGTGTTAGTCTCTGCTTTATAACAAAGTGAATCAATTATACATATACAGGGCTTCCCTGGTGGCACAGTGGTTGAGAGTCCGCCTGCCGATGCAGGGGACATGGGTTCATGCCCCGGTCCAGGAAGATCCCACATGCTGCAGAGCAGCTGGGCCCGTGAGCCATGGCCACTGAGCCTGCGCATCCAGAGCCTGTGCTCTGCAGCGGGAGAGGCCAAAACAGTGAGAGGCCCGCTCACCAAAAAAAAAAAAAAAAAAAAAAAAATTATACATATACATATGTTCA